>VWYP01001520.1:92501-182016 GCA_013400435.1 Pycnonotus jocosus | reverse complement strand
TTTTTTTTTTTTTTTTTTTGTCAGCGTGTTTATTTTAAATAACCAAGCAGGGCACATCCAGCCTGATTGTGACTAAAGGATGACACGAATGGGGTTTGCCTCGCTGGCAGACTTGGCAATTATTCAGGTAATAAAGAGCTGGTGATATGCTGCCTTAAAAAGCAGGGAAAACGAGCAGAGAAATGGGGAAGCAAAGTTGCAGGGATGCTGGAGAGAAGCCATGCAAAATGTTAATACTCAAGCAGCAGTGAGGTCCTGAGCAAAGAGCAAATAATGGTAAAAAACATATATCCAAACATACCAACACTGGTTATCTTTTGGGAGACAAGGTCTTGTAGTAAAGCCTCAATTGCAGGATTATGTCTGGAATACAGCTCATACCGATTAATGCCAATGTGGAATTTTAACCAGTTTGGGTAGGAGTCTATGGAGGTCTCTCCAGTTGGCAAAAATTCTTCATGATGATCTTCATTTTGCCTACCACCAAAAAAAAAAGAAAAAAAGAACAATACAACAAAAACCCAAAGTGAGAAGCAATAATAAATAATGTTATGGTTTGCAACATGCATCAAGAAACAAGGCTTCAAAATGTGACAACTTGGAAAGGGAAAGCACTACAGAAGGGAGAGAGGTCCCAGGTTTCTCCCTGAACCAGGAGCCTTCTCCCACCTGGGACTAATGGGGAGATGGATTCTCACTTCCCCCCATCCTGTCTGATTTAACACCCAGAAAAGTCAGGAACATAACTCAGAGTGGCATCACTGAGCGCTGGCAGAGGCCCTTCCATAGCAGAACCAAGTTTTACCTTGTGTTTAGGTCACATTATTTTGCACACAGCTTTTACAGGTCTGACTTGAACAACAGCATCATCCTGAACCTTTATTTAACAGGGACATGGGGCAGGAAACCAAAAGTGCAGCAGAACCTGACCTGTGGTGTCCAATGCTCCCACTCCCTCCTCCTCCTTAAAGAGGGAAAATGAGAGAAACTGCATCACTCTGAACTGGTTGCTAAAGAAGATCTGGCTGGTCTTGCCCCTTCCCAAGCAGCAGGAACCTACTACAGCAAAGAATTATTTAAAATAATCACTACTGTGTGAATTTCACTTTAGTTCTGTCAACTTTGACTGCAGCCACTAAGGAAAATATCTACAACAGGCAGCTGCATTGTGGATACCAGTGTTGATTTCACTCTTCACCTACTGAACAGACTAACCCACATTTTTGATGCAGAGTTCTCTGTGTTTACAGTCATCTCCAGATGTTCAGGCATTCGTGACATTTTTTTAAATTATTCTTTTTATTTTTCTTTCAGAGAACCCAAAACTTTCCAGGTTATTTCCCTTCACAGTCAGTTAGGATTATTAGATGGAAGGGGCCAGGACAATTCACATGCTCATGGGGCGGAAATCAGAATTATTTATCCTCTCTTTCTAAGGGTTTAGATCATGCTGGCTGCTCTGCAGCTTGACAGAGCTTTTGCACGGTACAATGCAGCTGTTTAAACATTACAATGTCACTGTGTTTGGAAGAGGGTGCTGTTGTATTAGACAACCCTTTTGATTTTTCAGTCATTGAATTTCTCAGCATTTCTTAGGAGCCAACAGGGCATACGATTCACAGAGGCAACTGACTGCTTTGAAGGCTGGAGAGCAGCGGAGGTGCAGGGCACTGGGAATTAATTGAGGATGAAAAATGTAGCGCAGATCAGACCCTGAAAGCGGAAATACCTGCCAGGATGAATGACTTTGTGGTACTGGACCTTGCTTTTGAGAAAAGTTAATGTATTACTGCCTGGCCTCACTGCTCAGCCCCTTCACCTCCGGGTGGGAGACTGGGAAGGTGCTGGGGAGGAAGGCTCGCTGTGAGCTCACCCTCTTCCTCACGCCATTCTTCTGGCAGCATCTTCCTCGGCTGCAGCTGGCGATGGGGCACATCGACCCCTTGGCCTCAGCGCTCCAGCCTTCCCGTGCTCCCGTGTTTATTCTGTATTTCAGGGCATTGATTTCCCAAAGGAACACGACAGGGCGAGCCTGAGAACGGTTCCTCTTTTTCCCAGCGACCCCGAAACGCTCCGCTAAACCCTCCACCCTCTTCCACCCAAAACCCCCAGCGCCCCGGGGGACACGCCACGTCCCCACCCCGCGTCCCCCGCCTCGCCAAGGGCCACTCACCACTCGGGCTGCTCGGCCGCCCGCGGGTTGAACCTGATGTCGCTGTTGACATTGAAGAGGAGGTCCCCGTCGGCCAGCGGGGGCAGGGCGGCGCGGTACAGCGGGTGCTGGAAGAGCGCGGCCAGCGGGGCGGNCGGACCAGGAGCATTTTCATGGCCGGGGCGGCTGATGAATTACCGGGGGAGGGGGAGGGAGGGGAGGCGGCGGACAGGCCCCCCCCGGGGCTCCGGCTTGCTCCTCTCGGAGAGAAAAGCTCCTCTCTTTTATCAAGTCAATAAAGTTACCTCCATAGGCGCCGAGAAATAAACAGGCTAAACCCGATAGGTCCTCATGTCTCAGTATCATCAAGAACTTGGGAGGGGGAGGGAAAAAAAAATAAAAGGGAAAAAAATTTTTTTTAAAAAAAGGGATCTCCGGACCGAGCCTTTAAAATCAACAGGAAAACAATGCCAGCGGCATGGTAATATAGAAAGCCATCTGTTCACGATTTCTCCCTCTTTTTATTACAGGGATCACAACAAACAGGGAAAACTGGCTCTTGGAGAGAAACCGGCATCAGACACTGGCGCTGATTAAATAAAATTTAGAAAAAAAATAAAGGGAGGAGGAAGGGGGAAAGAAAAATATTAAGAAAACCTGTGCAGAAAGGCGACAGAAGAAAAAAAATCATCCATAATATTTGGCTGTGCTGGAAACGCTGACTCCTTTCCCTCGGATTTGAGCAGTGATGCAGCAGAAGCGCTCCCCGCTCGCTCTTGCTCCCTCTCTTCTCTCAGACTCTTTAAGAACATTGGCTGGAAAATCATTTTCTTAGAGCGGTTCCAGTTTCTTCATCCATCGCGTCCAGTGCTTGCAAGAGATTAGTATGTTCAACTGAGATCGAGTCTGGGTGGCTGCTGTATCCGAGCTGGGCTTGTGCTTTGGCTTGGGCTGGGTTTTTTTGGCTGCAAAACTGTCTGATGGCACAACTGCAACATAAAGGTTAAATATGGCACAGAAAAAAAAAAAAAAGAGGGGGGAGAAGGACGGATAAGAGGAAAGAAACTAATATGAATCAGTAGAGGTTCTTTTTAGCGAAGAGGTCTTTGATCTCTGCTGGGTCTTACAGATCTTTTAAAGAGAGAGAGAGAAAGGAAGAGAGAAGCGGGGAGAGAAGGGAAAAGCGGGGAGAGATCTTTGGCAGGTGCAGAGTGAAAACCTCTTTCAGCTACACTGAATTCTGGAGACTGGTTGGACTAGTAGCTCTGCAGCTCCAGCTTTCAGTGGGTGTGTTAAATATTATGAGCGAGCCATGATTCCTGCCTTCCTCACGTCATAGTTAGGAGATTGGCTAAATAAACGCTACAGTGATAGTAACAGGAAAACCTCAACCAAAAGAGGGTTTTTTTCCCTCCTCTCCTCCCTCCTTCCCACCCCCTCCTTTTCATTCTACTGCAGCTCCAACTGGGGCAAGGAGAGGGCGTCTGTTCCACAAAGGTTTGGGGGGAAAAAATTATAAAGGGAAAAAAAAAAGAAGAAGGAGCGGTAGAAGAGAGAGGAATCCGCACTGGCAGCATTGCGAAGCAGCAGCGCGGTGTGTGCCCGGGCTGCGATCGGCGATCCTGCCCCGTCACTGCCCGGGCTGGCAGTGCGCATTGCCCGCTGCCCTCTCCCCGAGCCCGGCAAGGTCAGCCCGGGGCCGCGGGCTCGATTCCCCCGGAGCTGCCCTTCTGTGTGAGCCGAGATCCCGCGGGCTGGGACACCCGGCTGCGAGCTGCCCTCCCTCCTGCTGCCTTCCCCGCAGCTGGCTCCGTGTGCGGGTGGCACAGTGGGCTGGTGGCAGTGGTGGCCCTGGGGCAGCTGGCTGGGAGCGAGGGCACTCCGCAGGAAGGAACGAGCTGCTCCTGGTGCTTCAGGTGATCCGGCAGGGATGCTCAAAGCTGCTCATTTCTGTCTTTGGGCAGTTCCCCTGGATTCTCTCTGGTCCATAGCAGGGCTCCAACAGCTGTTGGGTTGGACTGTAGGAGGAATGAGAAATATAAAGTGCTTACTCCGACCCACCAGCACTTTCCACAGCATCATCCCAATGCTGAATGTGATGGCCCATTTTTTCCCTGCATTAAGCCACATTAAAGTATTTTCCTCCAAAAGTCTTCCCTTACCCACCAGGCTCCATCCAGCACCGTTCCCTTACTGGCACTCCTGCAGAGCCCTGTGCCCTGCACTGCTCTGAAGCACATCCATGCAGTGTCACACTGTCACCATGTTCTGCACAAGGGAAATCACCGATTTTCCAGCAGGAAAAAAAGACTGATGAACAACAGTAACAAAACAAACAAATAGACAAACAAAAACCCCAAAACAGAACCAAAAAACCCATAACACAATAGTCCATGATCCTATGGACTGTACCTGTGTTCTGTACCTTTGTGGAGAGACAAAACTTGCTGTCCTAGGGTGGCCTTGTAGTCCCAGGGTTCAGAGGTACACCTGGATCCTTCAAGTACAGGTGTACTAGTCACAGAAAAACCTTTTGCCACATAGCCAGAAGCAAGGCTTTCTGTCTATTCCCACTTTTTTTCACCAAGAGAAGCTTGGACAAAGCTGTCTGGACAGCTGACTATGGCTGGTGGAGGAGGGCAGCAGGAGCCAGTGAGGGGTGAGTGCAGGGTACCTGGTTCCCTGCCTATCACTTCTGTTACTCTGTGCTGTGGTTTTTTAAGGAGTTCTGGGGGAGCTGTTTGTAGCAGTTCCAGTGAGGATAGATAATATGACACATTATCTCCTCTAGCAAGGCACTGCAGAATTTGTAGGTTGTGAATTTTAGCTACATGGAGGGGATTTTTCTTAGTGTTTGCCCTACTAAAACTGAGGTCTGTGGTGTTAGATGGGGCTGAAACTGAACAGGTCTGAGGAGAAAGTTGCAAATTACTTAAACGAGTTCATTAACTTAAAGTTGTTTATATTTACTTTACAGTAAAATAAGGTTGTGTCAAAGGTTGTAACTCCATGTGTAAGAGTTACATAATGAAAGGGAGACTGGCTTTGAAATATAATGCAAGCAACTAGATGCAGTTAATTTCATGACTTTCAAGAGGTGAAAATGACAATATTGTCAACAAGTCACTAATTCCTTGAAACTACAAGTTTTTGTTTCCATCAGTGTGACCTTTAGTGCATATTGGCTATTTAGTTAAGTGTGGTTTCATCTACATTGTGTCTGCCTGTAAACCGAATCTCCCTGTTTTCCAGGAGCTGTTTATTCCTTGAGCCTTTAAAACATTTGAGTTTTATCTAAGGATGTGAGATTGGTAGCTGTACTGTATTCTCTGCTGTAACTGACCTTTGTGGACAGTTTTGCCTGGACCAAAGTGCCCCAGAGATGTAAATAAAAGAGAGCTGTCTCTGCGTTTGTTTCTCAGCTTCAGTATCCACAAATGCCTTTAGCCACTGATTGGCCATCTGTGAAATGAGATGCACTGGCCAGTTGGTGAACTCTGGCAGAGTGAGCTTGTAGCTTTGCTTTGGACTACAGGAAATGCATCATTCCTTGTTTCCTGGGCCTTTCTTCCTCTGTCCTGAAGGCTGGTGATGATCAGCACTCGCAGAGTGTTACAGCCCCTCTGTGCCTCTGCTGTGGTGCTTGGTGAAGCCAAGGGAATGCAGCCAGAGCTTGGCTGGCTCTGCCCAAACCCCAGTGGGCTCCCCCTGTAGCCCCTCACACAGGGAGGATCCCAGCCTACATTTTCTTATGGACCTTTCCCATGAGCAGGAAAGAGCCCTGCTCTGGTCCTGGAGTCACTGTGCCTTGGGTGTGAGTGAAGGGGCCCCTCTCACCTCTCTAATCATCTCTTTGGGAACACAAAATTAGTGCCAATCTCACCTTTGCATTGCTGCTGGTGACCCCGTGGGGCTGGCAGGGAGCCTGGAGTTCTGGGCAGGGAGATGGGAACTGGAGGATCTGCTGGGCTGGGAGGGCTGAGGTGGCTTCTGGTCAGGAAGCCAGGGATTGTTGATGTGTGAAACCACTGGGAGAGGTCAGGAGCTGGGCTGCAGGTCAGGACAGCCTGGAAATTGGGTGGCAGGTGGCTGGCAGGCTCAGAGACTGGGTCTAAGGTGTTCCAAGGCTAGTGCAGCTTCCCAGGACAACCTCATTGCTGGCTCTGGGCAAGTGTGAGCTTGGGGCAAGAGAGTTTGTTCTTGTGCTGGGATCTGGGGGTTGTGTGATCCACCCCTGCTAGGGATTCGTGTCCAGCTGCATTTCAGCCCTACAGCCCTGTCCATGTACTGTGAGGCCCTGGCCCCTTCCCTTGCAGTGCAATGTTTGCATGCAAGCTACCTCCTCTGCCTTCAAACATTTGCCTTCAAGACTTAATGAAACCCCAAAATTTCTGATAACTGCTGATTATTGTTCAAGCAGGCTTTTAAGTACCAAACTTGTTTGAATAGAGCCATGGGGTCTTTGTAATCATGCCTGAATTGGGCAGTTGTTAGTTAGAAGTAGAAGACAGTTGTTTATTATTTAACTTTCCAAGTTAACTTGATCTTAGTAAGGAATATTTAAATATTTCTCTTTAACTAAACTCTACACTCCTCATATGGAATTCCAGTATGTGGCAAAGAGCTTTTTATTTCTGCTGCGCTGTGTGTTGGACCAGCATTACCCCTGTAATTGCTGGCATTATGTAAACAAGAAAATAATCAGTTCTTAATGGAATATTGTGACATCAATAAGTCATTGCATAGAGCTCATTTCAATAATATAAATGAAATCAAGTCACTTACATCAACTCTTCCTTTTATTTTTGGTCACTGAATTAAAATCTTTCTTTTATTGAAGTACTTGAATGTTATTGGGAATTTCACATTGAATTGCTACAATTACAAGCCAGGATTGCTTTGGATCTAACAGGCCTTTTAATTTGGTATTACAAACTGGCACTCAGCACTTCTTTGCATGTTCTACCTTTGCTTCTATTTAATAACACAATCAAGAATTCGGGAGGGGTTACTGTCGTATGTCCTGGCATTTCTTCATTGTTTTGTGCATGAAATAGTAGCTTATCTGCTCCTGAAATCTGTGCAGATGTTTATTTTCCCCATTTTTGTCTGCCTGCCTCACTGAGCAGCGACAATGGTCAGTGTACGTGATAGTGTATTCAGGTAAATAAATGAAGCATGGTTTTGGGTGAGTAAACATACCCAGCTATTATTTTCTGTTCTAACGGTTTGCAGCCTTCTGATGTAAAGCCTGAATGCAGCAGGGCAAGCTGTAAGTCAGGCCTGAATGCACAGTTTGAATCAGTGTAATATTTTTATTGTTACTTCTAATGGAAAAAATGGATTTTGCTTTCTGAGAGCCTCTGTCTATGATGCTGAAAGTCCTGAGGGCATCCCATGCCTTGCCTGGCCCCTGTGGCCCTGCTGCCCAGGGTCCTCCTCCTGCTCTCCCTCTGCTTCCTCCCTCTGAAGATTCATGTGCTGACCTAATTTATTGGTGCTTTGCCTTATAAGCACAGATCACACTGGCACTCTAATGGATACTGCATATTAACCTCCCACACTGCCAAAACCACTTTTTATTGCTGAGGAATACACTTGGTACTGAACAGGAGGTGATTCCATAAGCTTGGTCTCACTGTCAGCCTGGTCTGTGTATGAAGAATCAGCAACACACGTTTCAAGTGGTGTGCTGATATTTTTCCAATAATCCATACTAATATTCTTCTGTCTGCCTTCTGACCCAGGGTTTTGTTAGGTATTTGGGTTTGTTGTTTTTTTTTAATGAATCTTGACCAAATCTCCATTCCAAAATCATAGAGGCAGTATGGCCACCCACTCCTTCCCATGGTGGCTTTGCTAGTGTTGCCTGAAGGGACACTGAGCTGCAAGCTGGAGCTGAATGGTGCTGAAAGGAGGGGCTGGTCCTGTCAGAACATCAGGGCTGGGCAAAGGGAGGCTCTGTGTGGAAACACATCACCAGCCTCAGCTGGTCTCAGAAAGCCAAAGCTGCCAGCTCCAGCCTTTTGCTTTGGAGTGTTCCCCCCAGCCTACATGGGATACAATACAATACAATACAATATTCTATGTGATCTAAATCCCCAGGGATTTCTTGATTAACCTGTTGAAAGCATTGAGCTGGTTATTCTATTAAGGCAGTGGAACAGGAGGGGTTTTTTTTCTTGCCTGTTTTACTTTTCAGCTGTTGCTGCTGCAGATCAAGGGTTGGCTCCTCAGCTGGTATCAGCTGGCCCTGGCTTCAATGAAATACCATCTAATTATATCAACTGAGGATCTGGGCCACAATGCTAAATTCTTCCTCTGTTTGGAACAAAGAGCTGCCTGGCCATGCAAGAACAAAATTCTTGTTGTTGCTGGAGTGATGGGGTTGGGCCTGTGGAGGGATCACATTTGCTGGAGGCATTCAAGTGGAGTAGTGATCTTGCATATAGCTACATTACAGAGGGGCTGAGAAATTACCTTCCTAAGTGGTAGCATGTTATAAAGAAAATTAGTTGTTAGGAGGTTGTGTTCTTATCTAAAAATTATCCCCGAGACCAAGTCAAAACGAATTATCTTGATGTGCATGACATGAGAGCATGCACTGCTTGAGTTATCGTAATTTCATCTTCTTAGAGCAACTAATTCCTCTAAAAATAATTGTGATCAAATAGCCTGTGTTCCTTGTGGACTTTCTGAGTTAGTACATGAGGTTTTGTAAAGCACAGCAAACATGGCTTGCTAAATTGCACATAAAATTATTTTGGAGTTTCAGTGAAATTGAAGGAGCTACCTGATTTATGCCAGGAAAAAGATACATCCTGATGCTAAAACAAGGTATAGCTACACATACACACAGAAAGCTTCTACCTACTGCAGTGTACAGTCACACACAGACACATTTGAGTGCATACAAAACTATAAACAGCCTAGTTGTATACTGAAGAATCTCTTCTGGGAATCCTTTTTTTATATTTTAGTCTAATTTTGATTTGTATGGATATTTTGACATCTCAGCTTGAGCTTTTTTCCTCTTGGATGGCTAATTTTTCAATCAGATCATTAAAAAAAAAACCAACCTGAAAAACTGAGAGCAAACCACAAGACATTTTAAGCATGTGACAGCCTGAAATAGAAGTTAAAATACTAATAGAAACCCTCATGGGAGAGTCTTACAACCAGGCAGTGTATCCTAACAGGCTGTGGATTGCTCTGCCCCTGGTAGACACCAGGATTCTCCCCAGCTTGGATGCTCCTTGCCAGTGTGATTCTGAGAAGTTGCTTCAGTTCTGTCTCCTCGTCTGATGGGAAGGATACCCTGGAGAATTCTGAGATCTGTTAATAAAAGCCACTGCAGGAGGGGAATGGTGGTGCTTTAGGTCTTGCTTCTTTGGAGAATAATTCATACTCCTGACTTTAACCCCACGAGAAATTCGGAATCCTGAAAATATTCTTTATGGGAAGGTCTGAAACACTGGGACTTGGGGTGAGTCCTTGAGTCATGAAACCCCTTAAACTTGGCAGAGTCCAAGCTTAAGTTCACTATTTCTTGGCTTGGTGGGAGCTTCCTTTCTGATGAATTGCCCCTTGCCCTGTGGTTTGGGGCTCTCCTTGCTCCCTTCTGCCAGGTCACTCCACTGCTGTGTCACCCTGCTGGTGTGCAGCTCCTGCTACACAGCCCTGAGCTCAGAATTAACCCCTTCTAGCCTGAATCAGGGTGGCCCCAGGGCTGGCTTGGCCTCCATAAAGAGCTGGGGAGCCTGCTATTATTTTGCCCAGGGAGGTGGTGATGTCTTGGGGTCTCTCTCCCTCCTTTCCCATCAGCAGGATGGGCTTTCCTGGAACTGTTTTGCAGTCAGTGATTTCTGCTCTTCTAGTTCTAATTTGTTTCCCTAAGGGCTTTTTAAAAGTCTGTCTCCCTTTCTGGATTGTTCTTTTTGACATGTTGCAATAGTAAATTTCAGTGATTAGCTGTGGCTATTTTGCATTTGCAGTTGAAGGTTGGAGGTGTGCAGCCCTTGGTAAAGCAGCTGTGCTGTTATGGGGGAGGGATGCTCTCTGAGTTTGGGAATGTGTCAGGGTGCTGGGGGCAAGTTTGTTTTTTGTATCCATTTCTTCTTGTCAGGCCTTGGGCTTCTCCAAGGTGTGGCTTCAAAAACACTTGAGACAATTTAGGTGCCTGAGCTGGAGGCATAATTGCCACAGACTCCCTTGTAAATCAGGGTTTGTCATTTAGTTGAGAGACCAACATGGTTTTCCATGTATAGGTTGGAGCAATAAGATTTGATTTATCTGCTCTGTCTCTTCAGGGAGGGGTGCTTTGGGGCAGGGTTCTGTGTTCTGAGTTTGTACAGAGCCTACAGCAAGCAATCTGTGTCCTCAGGTGAAATGCAGGCTGGAAGGAGGGTGGGGGTGATATCCACACACAGCACCTGTAATCCAGTGATGAAAGGAGTTGCTCACTCACCTTCACTGCTGGAAGATAAAACTCCAGGCAGTCGCCAAGAACTATGTCAAGGTTATGACTCTCAGGTGGGCTGGAAACACGAATATCAGACGTGCAAAGTGAAAGTGGTTTCCAGTGCAGGCTTTGTCCTTGTTAGGTTCTTTGAAGATTGAGGTAACTTAAAAAGAAGGAGGGAAAAAAGGGTTTCCATGGAAATTTTTGAAGCCAGAGGAGTGAATATTGGTGTTGGCTTTGTTCTGTGTTCTTCACAGCTGATAGAAGTCACAGTGTAAATGGACTTAACTGCTGAGTGACCTTTGACAAAGCCAGATAGGAAGTCTTTGTTGTTGTTGTCAGTGATGGTAATTTCCTTTTTTTTTCCCAAGGTAAGAAGTCTTTTTCAGTGTGGTGATTCACTAGTTTTAACTGGAACTTTGAGACAGAGACGTGGTGACAAGATAGTGATTGCAGTGAGTAACAAGGCTCAGTCAATTATTGACCAGCCCATCTCAGCACCTTTGTTTTCCTTGCTGACAAAATATCACAACCTTTACACAAAGAGCTGAGCCGGCAGGAACCCAGCATTGCTCATTCTGGATGTCACTGTGAGAAATGAACGTTTTCTTGTTATAAAGTGAATTGAATTCTCTCCTTGCAAAGTTTCTTCCCATTATCTTTTGGATTAGCGCTCTGTACATGGCTGTCTGCTCTCATTTCTGTCCTTTCTCATAGGAAAACATGCAGAAGAGGCAAAAGCCAATGCAATAGCTGTTTTCTGAAATATTTTACAAGACACTCTGGCACAGCCAGCTAGAGCAGGGCTAGGATGGTCCAGATCTCATCTGGAACCCTTCAGACATGACTGCCATGCATGAAATGCTGATGTGCTGGCTCACATTCCTGAATCCTCCTTCAGGAGGCAGATCTGCCATTGCTGCTGGAGCTGATCATTTCAAGAGCTCATGGGCTTTGTGGTGACAGTGGCTGCAGAGCTCTGCTGTGCTCGTATTTCATGGTGCAAAGGTGTGCAGCTCCCTTTCAGATGTAGGTTGTGCCCTTCTGGCAGGTTAGCCAGGGCACAGGGATGGGACTTTTCTGTGCATTTTGCAGAGGTGTTACTCCATTCAGCACTGGTCTAACTCTGAAAAAGGGTTAATGCTTGAGATCCCTGAAGGGGTAGTGCCATGGCTCAAAGCTTTTTGCCTTGATGTGACAAGAAGAGGCTTTTTCAGTTGGATCTGATTCTTTCAGCTTGAGGTGAACCAGAAAAACCCGTCTGGCCTCCTCATTTGCTCACTGAAATCAATAGAAGTTTGATATTCCAGGACTGAACAGATTGAAGTGAGAGGCTGGTGAAGCCCTTGCACAAAATTCCATCACCTGGAGCAGAGATCCTGCTCAGCTCATAGTGAATAACACCATAAATATGAGCAGAATTCCTTCCCAACTCACTCATGATCCCCACTTTGCTGGACTAAGTTCTGCAAGACTCAAATATGTGATATTGGAGAACTTTATGTAAGGCCACAGATGTGTTTTGCTTGTTATCCATAGGGCCCACTTTAGAATTCCAGTCTACAAATGGAGTTGAGGTGGACAAGTCAAGTTCTAGGGGTAATAAAGTGAAAATTAAATTTAGTAGTTACAGTGTGCAGTGATGCAATAAGGTTCCTGGCATCTGATTGCTTCTGTCCCAGAGATAAATAAGCCAGAATGAAAAATAAAAGTTGCATGAAGAGCAAAGTAGCAGCAAAATCAAAAATGCATCAAAGACACTGCATTGAAACTGTCAGAGTTTACAAAAAAAGCTTTTGAGAAAAACCCCAAAGTTAAAAGGATAAAGATCAAAGGAAGAACAAAAGGAAATAGGGACAAATAAATTAAAGAACAAAATTGTGAAGCAAAAGAGCAAAATGTCTTATACAGAAGGACTGAAAATGAAGGACACAGAAAAATAATAAACAAGGGAATGGTGAGATGCAGCTTTGAGTATCGTTTGTGTAGGTGTTCATAGTGCAATACAAACTCTTCCTTTATAATTTTGATTTTCTTTTCTTTTATTGTTTCTCAACCCAGAAAACATAATTATAAGTTCCTTCTAATAATAATTACAGGTGGGCTGTGCCTCCTGCCTCTGGGGTCTGGCAGGAGAGGCTCTGTGGGTAGTCAAGACCTGCTGGGATGTTTGGCTGTGCACCCCTGGCAGAAGTGGGTGGGGGTTGCAGATGGCAAAGGGCAGAGCACTGGAAAGTGCTGGAGCTTGGGGAGGACTTGGGGGTGTTCCTGACAGTGGGATGAAGGCTTGTGGAGGATGGGCAGGAGCCTTTGATGGAGGTCTGACCATGTGTGAGTGGTCCCATCTGCTGCCCGTGGAGTGGTGCACAGGAACATGAGGTGCTTCTGCAGTCCACAGTCCCTTTGTGCACCAAGGGAGAGGCCATTTCCCAGAGTCTTGTCGGGTAGCTGTTGGCTGGAAGCTCGATGTGGAGATCAGCATATCAATTAGGGTCATGGAGATCAGCATACCAATTAGGGTCAGAAGGTCCCCACGTGCCCCCCTGCCCTGGTGCTCAGGGCACAGCAACCCTGGGCAAGGGCTGAGGCTGCTCTGGGGGTGTAGCAGATGCCCAAGCACACTCCAGGGTGATCCCATTACACAGGCAGCACAAAAGTTTCAGAGCTTAATCACTCAATTTTCCACCTGTTTGGTATTACAAAGCTTTGGCAAAATGGGAGTGAAGTGGCCACTGTGTCTCATGGGTCCAGCTAGACCCAAACCATTTCCCTTGTAAAGGAAGTTCCCCTCCACTCTTGATCTGGCATTTTGGTTTATCTTCAGAAGGGAGACATTGACATTGCTGCAAACCAGTGCAGAGTTCAGTTTTATTTGCACTAAAATACAAATAGTCTGTGGTGAATTGACCCCAGATGGACACCAGGAACCCACCAGAACTGCTCTATCCTCAGCTGGACCAGGGAGGCAAAATATAACAAAAGGCTTGAGGGTTGAGATAAGGGCAGGAAGAGATTAATCAACAATTCCTGTTACAGGCAAAGTAGTCTCAATTTGGTAAACAAGTTTAATTTTTTGCCAGTCAAATCAGAGGAGGATAATGAGAAATCAAATCTTAAAAATGCCTTCTTTTGGTTCCTTTCTTCCCAGGCTCAACTTCACTTGTGTTTTCTCTACCAGCTGCCCCCAAAGTGGCACAGGGGGACAGGGAATACAGGGAGGTCTCAGCTCTGACATTTGGAGTACCCCCCCTTACCCCTCCCTCACTGACCTGGGTGTCTGCAGGGTTGTTGCTCTTGTGTAGCCTCTTCTCTCCTGGCTGCAGCTGTGGAGTTTGGTGGGGTTATTCCCCTTGTTAAACAGGAATCCCAGAGATGCTCTGCTGCTGATGGGCTCAGTGGCAGGACCCTCTTGGAGCTGGCATTGGCTCCACTGGCCACAGGGGAAGCTTCTGGCAGCTTCTCTCTGAAGTCACCCCTGTAGCCCCCCCAAACCCAAACCTTGCCACACCAAATGAATATATAACCCTACCCCAGAGGGAAATTCTGGCAGTTTGAATGCCCTGGAGCCTCTTTCCCACCATTTAATTTACCGAGCCATGCTCTGGTGCAGCAGCTCTGCTCCTGCCATGGCAGCAGGAGATGAGGGAAGACAGCAAATGTGCTCCTGCTGTACCCCACAGGAGGGACCCTCTGAAGTGATTTTGTTCTTCACTTGCACCTGACAGCCAAGAAGGGCTGAGGAACAAACTGCAGTAAAGGAGAGTGAGGAGAGAAAAAAGGACTGAGCCTTAGAGAGGTGAGAGACAGAGCAGTGGCAGTCACTTCTGAAGCCTTTTAATAGAAAATCATTTTCCGCTTTTCTTTGCTCTCCAGACCTCAGTATTCAGAGGGCAGGGGCTGACTGCTGCCAGCTGGATCCTCCAGAGGTGCCATTCTTTCAGCTTGGGCAGCCTAATGCCAATAGTGGGAAAACTTACCCTGAACATTCACATTGGCATTCCTGAAACCCAAGCTGAACTTTTATTTAGTCTGAGTCATGATTCAAAAAATAAAATATGCACAGATCACAGTTGTGAAGAAAAGCAGCAGAAATGGCTTCTTGGCACAAACATATGCAAGCCATATTTCTCTAGAAGTAATTTCCCAGGGAAACTTAACCTCTGAAGGACACTGAAGTTAAATTAAACTGGAGGTTTTGTAACATAAGATGCCATTGTCAGTCTGGCAAGTCTGGCAGCCATGGAGGAGTAACACAATATGAAAGTAATGGTACACCCGTATTTAGAGCTAAAAACAAGGAGCTTTTCCCAGAGTCTGCATTAATGTTGCCATCCCTTTGTGACTATGGCCATGTCATTTAATCTCATTGCATCATCTGGAAATGGCTGTGAAATTAGTACCATATGTAGCCAGCACATGAGGGCCAGGGATGAATAAATCACAGAGAGAGAAGATCACATTGTCCTTAAAGAGGAGAACTTTGGGGATGTGCATGTCTGAAGTGGCTTTATTTTGTCATTTGCCTGATGGGCAGGGGGCACATGGTGAGTACTTGAGGTGAGGGAAGGCAGTGGCAGCTCTGGGGATGTGCCACAGAAGGTGGGTGAGCCCTGCAGCTCCCCCAGCTGCTGGCAGCTCCCTCATGGTGCTGCTCTGGGACCTGTGAGTGCTGGGGGCTGGCCTGGCCAGCCAGATGTGCCTCTGCTAATAATAACAGGAATTGCCCCACGAGCAAAGCTCCATCTGGGCCACTTGTGTAAGCTCGGGGTGAAGGCTCCTCTCCTCCAGGACAGGTTATGTAATTGCATCAGAAATCAAATATACAGTTTGGATTTCACCTTCTTCTGAACATCTGGCTGTTCACGTTTTGGGCCTGCTGATTTCATAGAGATCCTGGTTAGAAAAAAGGTTTTCTGTGCATGCAAGCATGGAAAACAAATGCTGAAAGGTTGCCCAGACAGTGACCTCGGAATTAATTTTCAAATTCGAGTGAATATCTTTATATTTTCTCCCCTCAAAGTTTCCATAAGAGCAGTGCTGTGGTGTGTGACCTCTCTAGCCCTGACTCTGTGCTGATTTGAAAGCATCCCTCTTTTCTCTAATGCTGCATTGCTGCCTTTGAAATCAGCAGGGAGAAGGGCAGTGGAGCCCTGCACTGAGATGTGACCTAAAGCTGGTGGCACCTACAAAGAGAGTCCAGTTGACTTCAGCAGGCTTTGGAGTGAGCTGGTAAAAGGCTGCTGGCAGGGCACTCAGTGATGCCCTCACAGTGTTTTAATTTCCTCCTTTTGCTGGTCTCAGATAGTGTGAACCCGCTGACCTCTGGTGTGTGCTGATCATCCTCTGTTTTTCACCAGGCAAGCAAAGCTTGGGACAAGTTTTGCTGGAGGATTGTCAGGGAAGAGATTGCAGCTTTTAATTTGCTTGACTTGCTGGCTGAGGTCCACGTTGGCAGATCCTTCAGTAGCTCGTTATTGTTGGAGGCTTTTCTCCATGGGTGTTCTCTGCAGCTGTGCTGAAGGTATCTGCTACATATCTGTGTCCCCAGCCTCAGCATCCTCTTCTCCAGTCAGCAAAGTCAGTGGGATTTATTTTTTTCATCCCAGCAGCATCATGTAATCATAAAGAAAGGTTTCACAGCCTTGTTCTTGATGGTTTTGAGTCCAGAGCCTTTGAGGAAATAAGATAAGTGAGATAGTCTGTTCCTTCAAAGTCCCCACAGCATTTTTAACTGCACTTCTGATCGCTGTAGTAGATAATAGATACAATACATGCACCCATGCACATAAAACAGTGTTATTTTGTGCTTAGCCCATGTGTTTCATGTAGAAAGCTGGATGATGGCCAGATCAGTAAATGACTCTCATTTTTAATGGAAATCAGGAACACAGCAGATGTACTGTACACTGAAAAGAGTTAAAAATAGCTGTTTGCAATCTCTGTGCTTGCCCTTAAACAAAATACTTGGTACAGAGCAGTGGTGGTTTAGCATATGGAGGCTTTAACATCCAATATTTCTGAGAGTTTGCCAGCTTTGTGCAGGGAGGTCTTGAAGTTAATGGCAAGTTTCAGAGACAGGGTTTCTGCTAACATCTTAACTCTCTCCATGATCAAACCCTCTGGCTGCTGTGAAACTCTTTATGGCCACTTGCACGTTGCAGGAAATTTGTGAAAAGATATGGAAAGCCCAATAGAAGCTGGTTCCCAACCCTGCCCTAGTGGAGAGCTGGGTATTTTTGTTTGGCTTTTATCTGGATAAATTGAGATGTTAATTCTGGGTCACGCAGCAAAATATTTTTAATGGTGGTGCCTCTTTCTTGCCACTGGTGCCACTTCTTTCTCATTACAAATCAGAATAACTAGTGCAGCATTACATGGGGGATTGACTGCACCTGGCAAAACTGGATTTATTCCAATGTGCTGCATAACTCCAGGCTGACTGCAGCCCCTGGGAGAAAAGAATTTGCCTTTAAGAGTTAACTTAAGCGCTGTCCCAATGTGTGCATCTTCCAGTGTGCTTGGCCCCACTGTAGTTGTCAAATGACTGGGGAGCCTTTATGTAAATCATTTTGATAATACACATTTGTAAGCTGGTGTAAAGAAAGCATTTTCTTATGAATGTTATATAGTGGAAGAGCTTCATTTCCACATCACACTTGTGCTTTAATGCACAACAGCTTTTAGTAGTCTCCATGTCAGATGCTCTGTGTAGACTCAGAAATAAGTCTTAGAGAGCAATTACTCAAACTACCTGAAAGGCTGATTTTTTTGAAGAGGAATTTTATCTATTTCTGCTGACTTCTGTACAGCACATTTTTGATTCAGTATGTTTTTCTTGGTTAAAAAAGACCTTGTTTTCCCAGAGTGCTAAAAAAAGCCCTTTGAAACACCATGAGGCTATAGTGATGAGCTATGCTAGAGAAACCAATATTATATATTTCATCATTTGTCTGGTGTCCTTGCCAAAATTCTAATTTAGCAGTGCACAGTAGTGCACCAAAGTGAGTCATGAATTCTTCAGTATAATTACCACACAGTGCAAAACCAAGGCTACAGAAGTCTGAACCTTTTCCTGTCTGTCATTTTCCCCTTCTACTCGCTTTTCAAATACCATATGCTGTGCAGGAGAGCTGTGCATTGCATCACAGCTTCAGCCCTGCTCTGAGCAGATATGATTAAAGGCTAAGTTTCCAGTTAATAATGAAAAGTCCTTTTCTGTGGGACAATCACAAAAAAAAAAAAAAAAGAAGAAAAAGGTGTTTGATTTCTTTTACAGCTAAAAAGTGGATTTTTTAAGGAAAACACCCTGGTAGAGACAGCCACTGTGGAGTTGTAAGGCTGGATATAAGATCTGAGTAAATGCTAAGAGATGGTCTTGTTGACATTTTAAAATTAGTTTTCCCTTGAATTGATCTTTATATCTTCATATTTGTCATTTTAGAAAGTGAGCCTTGCATGTGAGGTAGCTGCAAGGGGCAATTGGAAACCTGAAGTCTTCATTCAGGGTTGACCCCCAGGAATAACCCAATCCAGAAGTGTGCTGCTGACTTTGTGTTATCAGTGGGATGTGAAGGTGTACCTGCAGTCCAGAGCTTCAAAAGTGCTGCTGTATCCAAATTCATGCTCAGTTCAGTGTCTGCATTGAGGCTCATTCATTTTCACCTGTTTTATAACTGTGTACAAAGGCTGAAATTCTAAAAGGGCATCACAGAAGTCAAAGGTTTACAGAGCTGCTGACAGATAAAATCTTTGTTCAGAAAGACCCATTTCATGTTGGTTTTGAAATTTTGCATCACTCAAGTTGCTGCATGTGACTTACACACTCCTGCCTTCTTTTGAAAGCAAGAGCTGAGAAACTCAACATGATTTCTGCCATACTTATGTTCCTTCAGACTGCAAGATGATGAATCCTGTTTGCAAGCTAAAATGTGTTGATGTGTTAAATATTATCTGTGTTTGAATTATTCCTGCCTCCCTGCCTGTGTTATGGGATGGTTTCAGCATAGGTTGGACCAGAGCACAGAGATGAGACAAACAGACCTGGGGGACTTTGCCTCCTTCAGCTGCTGGGAGGTTGGTCACTGTTCAGTGGCATTTTTTTTCTAGGTGTTGTGAAAAGCTGTTTCCTGTGCAATTAACTGCAGAATTTTGCTTCCTGCAGAAGGCACAGGAAAATGTGGTTGGATTTCTGAAGGCACAGTTGTTACATTTCAGCAATACTGCCATTGCAAGGTTCAACCACATGGCCCTTCCCACCTCCCTCTTAATATTTCTTTAGTATTTCTTACTATTTCCTTGTTTGCCAGGGAAATTTGCCTTTCAGACCTAGGTCTGCTCATAAACTGTGGATTAAAGATGATTAATTTCTAGCAGTGATTATGGAAAAATATAATGACAAAAGATGCTACAAAGTCCCCTTGCATTTCTGGAAACTTCTTCCCATCCTTCCTAGTTGCCATTTTGTTTGCTGTATCTTCTGTTTCTGGCTTGAGGCTCAGCCCTGCACTTGTTTCATGCTTGGATAGAAGCAGTTAAGGCAAAGGCAAAAAACATGTGAGTGGGGCTGTAGAGATGCAGAGCACTCTCAGTTCACTGTCACTGTACTCTGCCCACACTGCTCTCACAGCTCTCAATCACCCCTTTCCAGTAATTGCATTAACCTAGTGCAATAGTCTGACAAATTCCCAGACGTGCCATTTTTTCCCCCTTTCGTAACTATGTTTAAAGGAACACACTGTGGTGAGAAGTTAATTTTACATCCACGCTAAATTAGTTATGTTGGTTCGCTTTTTCCCCCCCTCAAATGTTCTGTTTCAGAACTGCAAAGTAAGAGTTTAAATAGAGGTGAGACTATTGTGTCATTGTGGGCACAGCATTCCTTTGCTTGGCAGTTGAATAATAAGTTATACATGTAAGGAGGGGGATGATTCAAGTTATGGAGGTTTTAGGTTTGTCCATTGTGTGATCTGCTCTCTTCAGTTGCTGCAGCATCAAAATGTTCCTCCCAATTAATTTTTTTTTATACTTCCACGGATGCATGAAGAACTGCAAAAAGTGAGTAAGATCACTTTCTAAAAGAGTGCACAGCCTAATCTTGAATGTATATCAGGAGGAGAAAATAGCAGGTGACAGAACCCACTTGGTATGAAAGCCTACATAATTATGTGGTGTGATCACTGGGGCAGGTGAACAAACCGGGCGTTTTGATGAGAGCGTGCTGGGGGGAAAACTTAGACAAGAGTTGCTGGGAAAGAGCTCATGCCAGAGATGAGGCATGGTGGATCAAATCCAACAGGACACTTGAGGCACTGGGACAGCATGAAAAAAGCCTGTGCTACTCCCTGTGATTAGAATAGCAGCCTGAGAGAGATGGGCTCAGTCTGGACGCTGCATTACTTTGATTTTTGTCAATTAAAGCCTGATGCAATTAGATGAAGCCCTTGCTCTGCGTACTTGACACTGCAAGATGCTGAGGAGGCTGGCCCTGATCCAGCAGAGCACTTAAATGATTCCATTAGTTTAAATGGCTCTACCTGTATGCTTAAAATTAAGCATGCACTTAAGTGCTTTGCTGGGTCGATGCCAGTGTGTGCAATGGGTGGCAAGAACAGATTTTTAGTGACCACCACCACAGTCTTTCCTTGGTTTTTGCATCCAGGGGAGCTGTAAGGTTTCCTTTATTGCCTCATTAGGTCGGCTGTCTAGCTTGTGATTTTGATAAAAATAAGTGGCAGCATTAAATAAATCACCCCCCAAAAGTGCTTCTCTCGCAGATTTTTTACAATCAGAAGCTGTCCAGGCATAGTACTGCTAAACTGAGCCATTCCAGGGAGCAACACTGAAGTGTTTGAGGTAGTGTTTAAATCCAGAGACCTGATGCCTTGTAACCAGTGAATGGTTTTTTGGGAGCAGTTGAAAACCATCATTTGAAGTGGCTGATGTTCTTGACAGAGTGAGAGCCACGAAGCCAGATGTCTAATGACATTCTTGGATTAAATGGAGCTACAGTCTGTGTATAATTGTGATAAAAGATATCATAAAATACTATAATTATAATCACGAGGTTTATATGCTGTCCTTAAAAAAAAATCCCTAGGCACTGTTAATTCAGAATTAAGCACATCCACCATGTCTGCAAACTTAGAGGTCGTACAGGTGCAAGACTGTATGGACAAATTTGAGCTGATTTACCCTAAATTAAAGAAAATGGGCTTGGAAGAGACCTGAGGAGTTCACTCAGTTCCTCTGCCTCTTTAAACCACCAACACCCATCTATTCCCCAGTGTCCCTAAGCTGTCTGCTTCAGGACATAACAGTCTTTACCACCAGTAAGTATTTCCTGATGTCTGAATTGAATTTCCCTGGCTGTAATTTTATCTCATTATTTCTTGTCTAACCTACCACGCACATGAAGAGTAGATTATTCCCTTCCCATATGCAGCATCCCTTTACAGCAGTCTCAGGGCAGTGCTGAACTACTGTTCCTCCTGTGATTCTTCCTGATTGCTTCATTTTTTTTTCCATTTTCACACTTCTCTCATTTCCATCCCTCTAGGATCTCGCTCTGGACAGCCACCTGTGAGGGGCCAAGAAAGGAGCTGAGACTCTGCTCCTGGGATTTTAGGCAACAGGAAAGTCTGGTGGGTAGAAAAAATTGTGCATCTCTGCCTTGCTGGATCTCACCTGCTTGTCCTAGTGCAGAGTCCCACTGCATGAGCTGGTGCATGTGACTTTATTTGGATGGTTTAATTAGAGAAACATCTAATTATCAAACTTCTCCTTTCTTTCACTTCACAGCAAGTGAAGGAGAACAAAGCTGTGGTCAGAGGCAGCAGTCACTGACAGCTCTGTGTTTTTCCTGGGTGGTGGATTTGCATTCCTGCTCTTTCTGGGTGACTGCTGACCTTCTCCTCACAAAGGAGGCTCAGTTCTGACTTCTGGTTCTGTTGGGCACCAGACAAAAGGCCAAGGCTGGTGCAGTTTATGTGCCACACTGCAATTTCTGCAAGCTTTGGCTGCTCAGCTTTTAGGAAGAGACCAAGACCTTGCTGGGAGGTGTGAAAGAGGAGAAAAGTCAAGCAACTCCTGAAAGCCTCCTGCACTTCTTTAGCTCAAATCCAAGAAAGACTATTTCAGGCTTGGGAAGTTTCAGTTACATTCCAGTGATTGATTTTTATTTCTCTGCTAAAGATCAGGTTTTCCTAACAGCTCGGCACACTCAATAACCCGATCTCAGCGTTTGAGCACACTTTGGGTGCAGAATTTTTTCCTCACACAGCTCTACCAGTATCAAACTTTTTTTTTCCCCCCAGGAACATCCCTGAGGACAGCCTGTAAACACCAGGAATTCAGAGGGCAGCTCTGGCATTGACCACGCTTACAGAGCAGCCCTTCCTTCCATGTGCTGCTCTTTTTAGGATTGCCAAGGCACCTCAGGAAAGTTGTGCAGTGCCCATCCCTGCCTTCCCTGAGCCCTGATAATGCTCCCCTGGTGACAGATGATATTCACGTGGGTGCAAAGCCAGTTATATTTACACTCTCCCAGCAGCCTCAGTGCAGTTGTCACAACTTGTCAGTGGTCGGGGCTGAACGCTTTGTGGTCGGAGTAAAGATATTTTTTTCTGTTACGGATTCTGGCGTGTTTAAAAAGGAGCTGGGTGACTGTGATTATTAAGATGTAATCAAATGCATTAAGGCAGCTATTTCCTCCACCATTAATAATGAGAAAGCTGGCAATATAATCTCTCCTTCGTTCTCTTGTTTCACTTTTGTGGTGAGAAATGAAATTGAAAGCAATCAGGAGCTGCAGGAGCCTTTTGGCACTGTATTTTTGTTGTCATAAAAATCATAAAGTGAGTACTTCTGGCGTGTATTTTTAGTTAAAAATTTTGCTGGAGAAAATCTGTCCTTTATCATAGCTCCTAAGTGTTTCCATAAATAAGAATTAGGTTCTTAATTCATCAAGATGCTTTGGAAAACTCTCTTAAACCACACTTGCAGTGTGTCTGTCTCCTTCCCAGGTAATCTTCTTCAGTTTTCATTCCCTATATGGTATATTTATTTGTTTACTAGAGCTTATATAATTTATTTTAAATCCTCCCAAAGAGTTAAGGGATTAGAAAATGATGGGTTATAACAATAATTTTAAATCATGTTTAATACCTTAAATACTTTTCCACTACAGCAGGTTAAATAGTCACCAGCCTTTACCTTATAAAGCCTCATTTAAACCCAATGCTCAAGGAGAAATGCAGTAGAAATTGCCACTTAACACTTGTGTTTGACACGGGTTTATGATGTTTTCTCAGCTGAGGAAAATGAGGAAAACTGAGTTGAAACAGTTGAATTCCATTATCTTTGATTCTGCTCTTTTGTAAAACTGATCATCTCAAAGTTTGTGTAATGATTCCCTTGAGTTTGTTAACCTTTGCTATTATGCCATTTAATTTTTCATCTATCTCTTTAGTCAGTGTTTTTTTTAGTAGAATCAAGAAAATTTCTTCATATTCTAGAGTAAGCATTCCATTAGAATCTGGAGCTCTAATTAGACATCCAAGGCTGGGGCCTTCTGTTGTGCTCTGCCAGTGCTGCTCTTGGACTCCTCTGGCTGGGATGACACAGCCTGGAAATTCCCACTGGGAGATCCCAGAGGTGAACTGGGAGATCTCAAGGAGTAATTCAGTCGAATAGTGGAATTTATTTATTCTTGCTTTCCAAAGTGATCAAGTGAGTGAAAAGGAAGGTGAAATGACCTGTGCAAGATAAAAGAGGTAATCCCAAAGTCCTCATGGTGAAGGGCAAGACTCCACTCACTTTAGTGGGTTTGGACCTGGTCCAAATCAGAGCAAATGACTCTTGGTGGATGCATCTTCAAAGGCTGAGTGAGGAAAGTCCTTGAGATATAGCCAGGCCTCTCTCTCCTGATTTCAGTCATGCTGTGCCCATCCCTTGCAGGGATTTCTCATGGTACTTTCACTAACTTGAAGGCTTAAAATCCTCAGAAACCTGCTCTGTTCTCCAGAGCCTCTATGGGCTCTTGGTTCCTTCTCTTTGCCTTCTCCTCCTGGGGAAGGAGAGCATGGTTTTAGTCCTCCAGCAACAGTTGAAAGTCTTTTATTCAAGGACTAGAAATGTTTTTGCTTTGGACCTGTGTGCTGAGGGCCCCCAAAGCTGCCAACTGTCTCTTTTATGAGATGCCCAGCTCCTGTTGGAGGCCTGACTTTTCATTTTAATCCCTCCTGGGGCAGTGCCATGCTCAAAGAGAGGCACATGGAGATGGGCCTGTTCCCAGCAGCTCCCTCCTGCTGTCTCTCCACCAGAGCCAAGCCCACGGTGGCAGGGAGACCTTGCTCCTGCCCCTCTGTGATCTCCTGTTTCTGGGAAGCTGTCAGGATGGCCCCTCCAAGAGAATCATCTGTGTTTGCAGTGATAAATCCTGTGATCTGCCCTCTCCCCCAGCAGCTGGCGGGCTCTGGAGGGGGCTGGCAGCTCCTTGGGGTGGCAGAGCCCCTCTGCAGATGCTCCCTGCAGGGCTGGGGAGGCTTTGCCTGCCCTCTGCTCCTCCCTGGGTCGTGTCACTGCAGAGTTGTGGCTCCTGCTGAGCTTTGCTGCCCCTGCAGAGCTGACAGCAGATCCTGCCGTGTTTCCAGCCCTTCCCAGCTTGGCTTTGCATCACTCCTGGTCTTTGCTCCTTCACTCTGCAATGTCTGACTCCGCTTTCCCATTCCCTGCAGATGTTGTAGGGGTGGGCTGGGATTTGCAAAGGTTTTGGGTTTTTTTAATAGAAAAAATATCCTGTGCCCTACAAGAGAAAAAAACCCAATGTGGTCTCTAAGCCTCTATCACCTGATGCCTGCATTTTGTTCCCAGTGTATGAAAGAGCTTTCTTAGGGACAAGGCCATTGTGTACTCTGTCAGCCCTTCCCTGCAGGGCTGCACGAACCTGGTGTTGTCCTTTCAGGATTAGGGGATGGCTATGCCCAGATTTTTTTCTGGGCAATTATTATTTTTCCTCTCCCCAAAACACCAAACTGCCAGCTCTGCCTCTGATAGAGGGGCAGAGGAATTGCACTTTTTATTAATTCTTGCATAGAAAATCAGCTGCAGCGCTGCAAGGATGAATTTATCTTCCAGCTCTTTGGCTTGTACTTCAGTCACACTTTATCAACCAGACAATGCTCATCACTTATATATAAAATCCTTCCAGAGAATATACAGGTAAGAAGAATATATGTATAATGAAATAACAAGTCCTGGCATTTTCTACAGAAGCAGCCAAACATTCAGCTGTGATCAGTTTTATTAAGAGGAGAAACTGCTGGAAACAATAGTGTCCCAAATAATTGATGAGAGGTGAATTTGATCTCTGGCTGGTAGCTGCAATAAATTTCTCTTGTCTGCTCAGTCCACTTACTGCAGGTGGAAACCCTGTGCAGTGATTAAAGAAGCAAAATATTTTGAGCATAACAGAATGCAGCAATTCTCCCAGTGAACTGGACAAAAATAGCTCCACAGGTAGATAAATGGCAGGGGAAGTGCTTTTATTCCAAGTCCACGTTAAATTAGGGAGCTGTTATTTTTGTTCCTCGCCCCTTGCAGCTGACAGTGAAGCAAAATGATATTTTTGGGCTATTGCCTTGTGCAGGCTGTGTCCAGCCCTTTCATCAGCAGCTCAGGAGCTGAGGCAGGGGCAGGAGCTGCCTCCCCTCGGTGGAATTGCTGGGCAGGAGAGGAGGGAAGGTCAGGAACTGCTGCAGAGCAGGGGAGGGCAAGCTCCTGTTCTGGTTTGCTGTGACTCTGGGTGGTGTCCATGACCTGGATGCCCCCTGTGCCAGCACCAGGGCTGGTCAGCGCTGCAGGGCAGAGCCAGGGCATGGGCAGGACCCTGCCTGGACAGGGGGGTGCCCACACAGCCCCTCCCTTGGGGCTGCTCCTGCCACAGATGGAGAGAGACACCGGTGCTCTGCTCTGAATGGGAAATTGGATTTCTTGAGGGCACCGTGGCTGCAGCCCAGGCTCCCCAATATTCTAAAGAGGATTAGGCAGAGAAAGCAAGCCCCTTTGCCTTCCAGCAGGGCAATATCAGACTGGAAGGCTCTATCAGGGCCAAAGACAGCAGCTGTAAATGACTCCTTTAATCTGTGCAAGAAAATGAGTAAATAACAGCGCTGTCCTACGGAACGGTTATGTTTAATGTTTCATTAATGGTTTTTTGGTGAACGTTGATAATTCTTCTAATATAATTTAGAACGCTGGGCTCTTCCATCCCTGGAGTTCTTTCCAGACGGGGTAGAGCATCCCAGAGAGCTGAGAGGAGTGTCAGGGCCATCAGCACGTCATTAGAGTTAATGCAGGAGTTGTCAAATGATGCCTGTTCTCTGCCGAAAAGCTCTGTATTAGCACAAGGCTGCGGAGCTGCAACATTCATCACCGGGGAGTATTAGTTGAAAAGATCATTTAGTATCTGTCAAGGCTGCTGTAATATTTTTTTGGCCAAAGAATTTAAGTGGGAAGACGTGTGTGTGTGTGTGTGTGTGTGTGTGCGCCTCCACGTCTGATTAATTGTAATCTCACATAATGCACTCCTGAGCTTGACGTTTTTAAAGTAAAGGGGAAGGTTGGTTGACTCCTGAAATTAATTATAATTCAGATTTTGGAGTGTGAAAAACGGATAGAGAGCTTTCTATAAACCTTTTAGACACAGCCAGAATTTGGACTGATTTATTATGCACTTCTCCTGTGCTCTGCTGCTCATGGAATGAAATCTTTAGGAATTTATTGCAAGAAAATGGTTTCTTTTCACAAATTTGATGCAAGGAGAAGATGGAATTTGTATTTTAATTGCATTTTGGTAAGGAAAACCAAAGCCAGTCAAGGCTTTGGCCCTTTGTAGACCTGATGAATTGAGTGTCTGGTGTTCCAAACTCAGGATAAGAGAATTTTATATCTGCATTAATGCCTGCATGAAACTTTTACAAACATAAAAACTAACATATGCTGGGTTAGTTTATTTGCCTTCCCTTGCAGGAATAAAGCAGCTGAGTCAAAATACTTCCCAGTGCTTCAGCAGAAGAGACTTTTGTTGGTTCTCCTTTAGGTGTTGCACTCATTAACTAATTTCATTAGAAAGATTAAGTGGTCTCCAAGTTCTCCTGAATTAATGCATGCCCCAAATAAAGATCTGTCCTGGAGATGATGTTCTGGAATGACAGGTGTCTGCACAAGGAGTTAGTGAGAAACAACCCTTACAGCCTGCTCTTTTAATCCTGCTGTTTCAATCCCAATCACTTTTCATGTACAAACATGGTGAACTTTATCACACTTCACAATCTTTGAGATTTATGAAGCAAGTTTCCAGCTGAGGAATCCAGTAACACCTGCACACTCAGAAGTCCAGAAGAAGAAGGGAAAAATATGGTGAAATGCTGTCTGGGCCCTGGTGGAATAACTGAGATGTGTGATTTGGATCTTTAGGAATGTTTGTAGCAGTGTGATGGGTATCAGTGTATCTCCATCGGGTATCAGTGCCTGGCTGGGAGCTGGGAGCAGATTGTTACTGAGGAACAATGGGGATTTTTCATCAAGCTCTTCCCTGTAGGCTAAGACAGATAAGAAAGCCTCCTCCCCTACTTGACTCATGCAGTAGATAAGATAAATATCTATATATGAGATAAAACTTAAGTGCAGCAGGAACTTGGAAGAGACATTTTCTAGGAGACAAAAAAAAAGCTTAGCAGGCATCGGTTTATAAAAAATAAAATAGGCATGGGTTTGTGCTGTGTTCCAATAAAAGCAAAGCCCCATTGTTGGCTCAGGGTATTTTCTGTTGGAGACTGGATTGTAACCAAGGCATCATCTGCAGGTTGTAATTCTCCCCTCTGGAGCTTTTGGAGCTGGGGAGGTTCATTTTGCTCTGAGACAGCCTTCATGCCACGTTAGCATGTGTGGCAATCATTTGCAAAAACTGCTGACCTTAGTGGGCTGCCAGGCTTGTGTCTTATGTGGATGAGTATTTCTTGAATCTCCTTCTTACAGTGAGGTGAAAAAGATTTTTTACAGGTTTTTATCATTCCTGAGCCTTACCTGGTCAGTGTGGTGGCAGCATTCCCAGCCATTAGGACAACTCAAAACCAAGCAGGGTATTTTTCCTTTTCTGGAAACACTGCCTTTTCAAAGCACTGACAGAGCAAGAGGAACTGTCCATTTTTTTTCCCCCTTGAAGAATTTATTTCCATTTTCTCTTAATTATCTGCACCACTGGTTTCTGTCTGTGTGCTGGGTTTGGCTGGGGTAGAGTTAATACTCATCACAGCAGCTGGTCTGAGGCTGTGTTTTGGGATTTTTGGAGAGTCAGGGGTGTTTTAGCTATTGCAGAGCAGAGCTCAGGCAGAGTCAAAGCCTTTCCTGCTCCTCACCCCACAGAGAGCCAGGAGGATGGGGGTGCCCAAGGAGCTGGGAAGGGACACGGCCAGGACAGGTGACCCCAAGTGACCCAAGGGATATCCCAGACCTTGCTCCATGTTTAAAGCTGAGGTAAGAAATAAAGAAAGGGGGGACAAGATCAGAATGATGGCTTTTGCCTTCCCAAGTCACTGTTACAGGTGATGGAGCTCTGCTTTCCTGGGGTGGCTGAACCTGCCTGCCCAGGGGAAACGGTGAATGAATTCCTTGTTTGACTTTTCTTGTGGGTGTGGAATTTGCTTTACCTGTTAACTGTCTGAGGTTTTGTTTTGGGGTTTTGTTTGTTTGTTTGTCTGTTTGAGGTTTTATTTTTTTTTTCTTTTTTTTGTAGTTGTTGTTTTTTGGGGGTTGTTGTTGTTGTTGGGGGTTTTTTGTTTGGTTTTTTTTGGTGGGGTTTTTTTTGTTTGTTTTGTTTTTTCAAATTTTACCCTTCTGCTTCTCTCCCCATCCCAGAGGGATGATTGTGAGTGAGAAGCTGCTTGGGGATGAGTTTCTGTCTGGGGCTGAACCACAGCAGCACATTATCTCCCTCACTGGCTCTCATGAATAAAGATTCCAGGGATTGTGCTCACACATTTCCCCTTGCTCTGCGCTTTCCCAGTGCTCTGTGCAGTGCTCCAATAGCGTATATGGGTCAGATTATATATTGCATTCTGAGTTTGCCTGATGAGCTCTGACTGAAGCACCCAGGGACAAATAACCCAAATACAGGCCTGTGTTCCTCTAGTAACTTGGTTGTAGTACACTGCTCATTCTGGGAGTGCTTGAGTACCTATCCCTCCATGATTAAAGATATGCAAATTATAATTTAGGTGTTCCACTGTCTGCTTATTTCCCTTCTAGGTCAATAAATTCCTTAGCTTAAAAAATGCAGTTACAATTTTCATGTTATCCAAGTTTGTGGGGTTTTCTCCAGGCCCCTCACCTTCATTTAGGTGCACTGCAGGTTCTCTAGAGGGGAATTGTACCCTCAAACCCTGAGTAAATTTCAGAGGAAACACATCTTAATATTAACTAGATTTAAACAGAATGTTGAGGCACATACAAAACTCTTTATTAAGCAGCTCTACATTGAGTCCTTCTTAAAAAATGCCCAAAGAACCTTCAAGGGAAAAGAACACAT
This sequence comes from Pycnonotus jocosus, assembly GCA_013400435.1. Taxonomy (NCBI): domain Eukaryota; kingdom Metazoa; phylum Chordata; class Aves; order Passeriformes; family Pycnonotidae; genus Pycnonotus; species Pycnonotus jocosus. The sequence goes on along the minus strand of VWYP01001520.1, from coordinate 152,820 downwards.
GAAGCAAAGGGGTCTTGGGGCAGAGACCTGAGTAGAAAAGATTATTTGCTCTTGGTTGTGTTGGATGTGCTGCATTTTAGGTGTGTCAGTGCTGGAGTCCCTTGCTGCAGGAAATCCGGGCTGGCAGCAGATAATTAATGAGAGGATGAAAGTGTGAAGAAAAGAGAAGTGTAGGATCACCAGGTATCTTCCAAAATGGATTGTAATGGAAAGTGGCAGAATATGCTGGCAATAAAATCCAAGGATGAAGTGCTTTCATTTAATCAATTAAGATCGATTAGTGGAATCAAAGGTACACTATGGGTAGCAGCTAATGCAGAGGTTAAAGCATTTTATCACTAGTAATTATCAAATTGGCTCAATTTTCTATTTCAAATCCTCATGTTTGCAGTAAGGATTATAAATAATAAAATGCTATTATGTTTTATTTAATATTCATCACCCATCTTAGTTGCTTGAGTAAAATCATACCATACTCAAAACCATGAGTTTTTCTCTCGAATTCTAAATAGCCAATTTTCATCACCTTTCTGTGACCTCTCTTGAAACCTGTTTCATAGGAGTATCCACCCATGTTTTCTTTCAATGAAAAATGAGCAGGATTATAGGCCTTTGCTTTTGCAAAACCAATTTTTTTTTTTTTTTTCAAATGCTGACCCTCACTTCACCACTTCACAGAAGCCCTGGTTTTTCTACATCTCCTTTTGTTCTCATTTTGGAGAAAAGCCTTAACGGAGACATGCTTACACAGCAACACCATCCTTTTTCTGTGAGAGCTGCTTTGCTCAGAGAGCCATCCTGACAGATGAATTCTTTTATGGGTGTGAGCTGTGTTTCCCTTAGGGGTGTGTGGAGTCGAGTTGTACCAGCACATCCTTGCTAATGCAAGCCAGTCCCAGGCTTGGGGCAAGAAGCTGCACAGGGACAGGGACAGGGGCAGGGACAGGGACCCTTCTGCTGCTGAGGACACCCAGAGAGGCAGAGGGTGTTGAGCAGGGGTAGCTCTGTGTGAGCTCTGGCTCACAGGACACTTCACAACCAGCACCTCTCCAAGGCCCCTTTAAAGCTCTCCTCATCCTTCTGGCGCTATCAAATAAGAGAAGGTTTTTGGCTGACAGAAAAAGATGTTTTCAAATGACTCTTGGCTTTCAGACCTGGGCTCCACCCTGCTCCAAGGGTGCTGATTTAAATGCAATTATAAAACTGTATTGAATGCAGCTGAAAAAATATGGGTGGGTCCTCAGCTAGAGCAAGGCACTTTTTTTTTTTTTTTTCACCTGCACAAACAGAATATTTCATGCAGACCCCTTCCCCTTGTTAGCTCCAAGAGGTGAGTGTTTCTGTCCTGAGTGTTGCTTGTTCCCATCCCCTGAGGGATCAAAGAGCTGCTTTTTTCCATGTGTTGATTAGGGAGGGCTGTTCCTCTTGGAAGAATCACTCAGAGATTCACCTGGTGCTGAGGTGGAGCCGTGGTCTCTGATAAAAAGGAAATAATCATCCTATGTACAACCTTTACTCCAGAAAAGGGGGACAGTTCTGCACACTCCTGTATTTTCTAAGCCCTTCATGTGCAATGTGTTTTTTTTACACAGTTGTTGTTGTTTCCTTGGATCCTGCTCCTCTGAGGGTGGGAATCTGCCTCCCATCTTTGATGCCTGAGTAAGACAGGAGGAGCTTTACCCTGACCCAGTCAATGCAGCAAAACCAACAGTGGAAAAAAAGCTGTCAGCCTCAGCTTGCTGTGGGACCAGGGCTGCAGTGCTCTTTTGTTTTGTGTGGTGTTCAGGCTTGAGCCTCCTCAGAGGAAAGTTTGTTTCAGTTCAGGACCCAAAGCAGGGAAATATATAGTCTGCCTTCCAAAAAGTAGGGTAGTGCCTGACACATTACAAACCATTAGTGTAAGATTTTTGAGGTGAGTTATTCTCTGCTTTTGTATTAAAAATCCATAAAACTGAGCTTGTCCCACCCACTCAAGCTGATAAAGCACAAAAACTTGTAAATAAAACATGAGGCAGAGGAATTCTTGATGTCTTTGGGGGAAGGAAGAGACAATAGCAAAATATGTAGCAGCCTAAAGCAAAACCCCACATGAACAGCAATTTGTACTTGATGCAGAGCAAAAAAACACTCACCCCACCCTCCCCAAGGTAATAATGGGTTTTGTGAAACCCCCTTGCACAGCTGATGTAACAATTTAGATGGGCCTTTTCTCCAGAAGAGGTGCAGGAGTTCCTGCTCACCTCCAAAAAGTCAATTTAAACCGTGTGTGCCCCATGCGACAGCAAATATCTCTCATTTGAAATCCTTGTTCAGGATCAGAGAACCCCAGCACTTGTGGAGTCCTGTGGAGAGCTGCAGCTTGGCCAACTCAAACCTTTCCTGCTGCAGAAAGGTTGTGTTGATGGAGCAAATGAAGGAAAGAAAAAAAAAAGTGTGGGAAAGAGTTCTGGGGCAGTAGAGGCACATCTGCAAGCAAAAAAAACCAGAGCAAAACCTGCTTGTTCAGCTGCAGGTGTTGATTGGTTCCTTTGACAGCACAAACCCAGTGCTCATAGGGATGCTCACTGGGTCTCTTTTTGTTGGGGGCTGAATTCTGCCAGAACCAAAACTGCTTGTGAAATCATCTTCTTTCGTAATTTTGATGTTGCTGCTGTTGGAAAAGAAACAAGAAAAAAAAATAAAAAGAAAAAAAACCACAAACAAACAAACAAACAAACCCAACCACCACCAAGGAAATTAAAGCAGCATGGGTATGGTTCATGTCTCCATTAGTAAAACAAGAAACTTCAATTTCCCTTGGGGGAATTTCAAATTATATTTTTCCTACTGTCATAGAAACTGTCAAAAATAAGAAGTAATCCATGCAGAAACCAAATGTTTTGATAAACGCAGAGCAACAATTTCCTCAAAAAATTTCTTTTGCCAGGAATTTTGAAATGTTAGTCTGTTCCAATGTGGAAGAGAAATTCATCTGAACATATTCTCCATGAAACAAGATGCCCAGTTGTGACCCAGGGCTGCAATAAAATGCTCTTACTGATAAATTTCCAGCAGTCTAAGCACCATCAAAGATTTTTTTTAAGACCACTGATGTGGCCTTAAATCCTTTCATTATCATAGACTTTGTTATATTTAAATAGTTCAGTCTTTCTCCACCTTTTATGTATGCAGAAATTATGAGGACTCTGCAGATCATAGAGCTGTAGATGAAAATCATGACAAGACCTAAAGATTTCAGGTAGAGCTGAGTTACCAAAGAAACATAATTCCACAAAAAGTAGGGTGAATTGTCTGCTCTGGGAAGGGGGCTGGACATGGGATTTTTGGGTGGGATTTTTTTCTGTGGAGTGGGCAGGGCTCAACACAGATAGAAAAACACTCAATAGTCTTCTGGGCATCTTAACTGCAAAAGTTGTGGAAGGGGAAAGTGCAAGGCATTAAGAAAAGCCCATCTGTCTAAAACATACACTGAATAAAATCCTAATCTGCCTTGATGATTGGTATGAACATGTTTTCTTATTTTTCTTTCATCCGTATTGAAAAAAGATGTGAGCATGGATGCATCCTGCCCTTCAACAAGAATATACAGTAATCAGGATTATGTTGTTTTCATGCAAGTTTGGAAATTAAACCAAGTATTACTTTTCTTTGCCCTGTTTCAGCAAGTAGCATAAAGCAGACCCTGCTGTAAGATCTGTGTAGTGCCTGCCATGTGCAAATGCTCTTGGCAGGTGTGTGAGTGTGTCTGCGTTGCTTCCACAGGTAAAAGCAATTCTTGGTGTTTATTCTCTGATTTAGAGCTGGGTGTGATCTCCAGGCCCACATTTGGGCTCTGAGCCTTCATCCCCCCCAGTCAATGGGCATGTAGACATCTGGAAATTCGCTTTATTTCTGGAACCAGTGGCTTTGAGCATCTCAGTTCTCCTTGGAAGAGGGAAGCTGTGTCTGGGGGTTGGCTCCAGCTGAGCCATCCACAGGTCCCTCCCTGCAGCTGAGATTGCTGGCACATGCCCCGGAGGAGCCCAGCAGTGACTCAGTCCCTTTCTTCCTCTGAAGTTTCTCCAGGAAAAGGTGTTTGTGTGTGTGTTAAATCTATGATCCCTTCACCTTAAGCTGTCCCTTGCCGTTGTGATTTTCCACGGCAAATATCTGGACCTGGTAAGCCAGAGATAATGTTTAACCACACTGCTCCAGGTTTGGTGATGATGTGATCCATTCTGGGAACAAGGACCGTGGTTCCAGCACATATTTATGAGGGTGGCGAGGTGCCCAGCAGGAAGGATGACGTGGATCTGCCGAGCAGGGCAGCCCTCCAAGGTGGTTGGGATTAGCTGGTGCCTCCCGTGGAGTGGAACAGGGGGCAGCAGCCTGGGGGCATGGATGGGTACACTCAGAAAAGAGGAATTTTTCCACTCCTCATGCTGAGCCTGTGCTGCCTGGAGGAGAGAGCTCACAGCCCTGTTAGTGCAGACCTGTCCCAGTGTCTGAGTGTGGGCAGCAGCACAGGGAGACCATCAGGAGCTGCCTGTGCCAGCAGTGGATGTACTGACCCTTCTGTCACCTTGGGGATGGGCCAGGGGCAGGCTGTGGGTGCCCTCTGCACCCTGACCCATCCCTGTGCTGTACTCAAACACCATGAGGTTGTTGGGGTGTTTTTCCCTCAGAAATGCCATGTGAAAACAAGGCTGTTGTGGTTCTAAACCCCGGGTTTATGGCTCTCCCAGGTGTCCCAGGTGCCACAGGCTGAGCCTGAGGCCCCTGCAGGGTCCAGCACACACTGCTCTGCTCCACCTGGCTGATCCAATGGATGCTCCAACCCGAATCCAGCTGTGTTGGTAGATCCCTGCTGTCCTGTCATGCCCTCCAAGCTGCCAGGAGTGGTGATCCCTGCTGGGTGTGCAGGCAGGGACAGGCAGGGGCTGAGTTTCTTCACCTCCCCAGCAGTGCCAGGGGCAGCCGTGATCCCAAAGAACGCGCTGGTGCCTGCAGGGAGAGCACTGATCTGCTCAACGCCCAGAACCAGCCTCTGGATCTTGTTCAGAGGAGTTTGCCAGGGCTGTGTTTGCTAAACACAGAAAAGCTGTGGCAAATTTAAGCAGGGCATGGTGGAGATGTCTGCCAGGGTTTGTGAAATGTCACAGAGTTTCAGGGGCAGTTTCGTGACTCCTTTCAATGTTTTTATTTTATAGTAAAAACAGGGTTACAGTGTTAGTTTATGAAATAAATAGATGCTTCAGTAGATATTAAACAAAGAAAGGACTGTTTTTACTGGGGCAGATAGGTCTGGGATCTCAAGCAGGAAACAAAATCCATTCTCAGAGCTATAACCAAGCAAGAGCTATGGGTGCAAAGCTGCACTTAAAAGTACCAGTGCAATCCTTTAAAGGCAATCCCAAGCAAATGCTACCTTGGAAATTCCCATGTGCCCAAATTAAGAGGAAACAGTGTTAAGTGTAGTGAAGATGTGGGAAACACCCTAAGGCCCAATTGAGAAGGAGAAACCACACACTGTGGTTATTGTCTGTGCTGGGAGGTTCTGCTCTTTTTCTACTGCACTATCCAGATTAAAATGCTTGCTCATGACCTGCAGCACTGTGCATCTGATTCTGCTCTTGCTGGTGTCTGTGGCAAGAGTACATTAGTAAAATTTGGCTCCTTTCCACTGGTGTGATCTTCCAAGCATTCACTTCTCTGGGAAAGGCAGGGAGAAGCAGAGTAGCCTCATAGGCTCCAGTGCCCATTTCCAGCACAAAACCTGATGCAATTAGGCTCTACTTGAGTCTGTTTTAGAGGAATTTTCCTGCCAATATTGCACTGTGAATGCACCATGAGCAGTGGGGACGCTCATCCTGCTGACTTGGAGAGGACAAAGGGTGTTCAGGATGTGTCTGTGCTGTGGGATGCAGCTTCCCACGTGGCCAGGGAAGCAGAAGTGGCTTTAAGGTAATCAGATGAGTTACTGTACCCACACGGATGGCTCAAAGGAGTTTTCAAGGACTTCTGGCATGTCCAGCATGGACTTCCTTACCTATGGCTTGAGACTGATAGTCCTGCCTTGTGTGACAGCAAGGTGAAACCCAGCTGGGGCACACTGTGGTGCTGGGACCTTCCTCTGCTCCAGAGGAACCCAGGGAAGTGCCACATGCATGGGCTGGAAGGGACAATGGCCCGTGTCAGCCTTGAACATGTTTTATCCACAGCTCTCAGATGTTTTTCTGATCCTCCCCAGACCTTTGTTCATGCTCCAAAACCCCACCAGAGCCACTGTAGGAAAACAAGTCTGAGGGAAAGGCCTCCAACAGTGACACAAATTATGTGAGGATTCAAACAAGTCCTAACCTGACATTTTTCAAAGTGAAATGCAGGACCTGCCTCTCACTGAATGCTTTTGCCCTGTAACAGCAGCTGAAGCACAAACAACATCATTTGCCATGGATGATGACAAGGGGAGAAAAGAGGAATGGGGAAGAATTGAGAAAGGAAGAAGTAGTGAATCATATTATGGATGAAAACCAGCTTCTTTATAGACAGTTTTGATCAAACTATTAATTTTGTGTATATGCTTAGAAATTATTGTGCTATAATCACTGTGCCAGAGCTAGAAAGTTTGTTATATTGAATACTGAGGAAGAAGGAATTCTCTTCCTTTCCTCGTGGCTGCCTGGAGCAGGGAAACCAGTCCATGCCCATGGAGAAGGTTGAAAGGAATTTCCTCAGCGTGCTCCAGGCTGGGATGCCCAGGGCTGCCACTGAGAGGGGTTTGGGCAAAGGGGGCCCATTCTGTACAGCCCATCATGTTTATTTTCTCTCTTTCCCCCAGCAAACCAGCCAGCAGGCTCTTCCTCATGAGATTGAAACTCTCTGTGGCTGCAGGGGGAGTTCTGAGAGAAAGGTCAAGTGAGGTGAGACACCTCCAAGCATTCCCCAACCCTTGCAGAACTAACTTCTGCAGGAAACCTATAAAAGTAGGGAGAGGGGAATAAAAACTATATTGCATTCCAGTGGAGCCAAAGACCATGGTCTCTTTAAATGTTATTAAGTCAATAATTAAGTGAATTTGGAGTGTGAACTGTGTATCCACTTTAAATGGATTAATGATATGAGAATTCATACAAAATTGCTGTGTTGATTTTATGTTAATGGCTTTTTGAATATAAGCTGAACTATTAGCCAAGGATAAGTTGAACTAATGTGCCAGCATTGCTATAGAAATGTAATTGAGGGGATGGTCTGCAATTTGTGAAGGGCCTTGTTTCTCTGGAGTGGGCTGGGAGAACAAAGGGTCCCCAGCACAGATTGAAGGATGTCAGAGGGGTGGGAGGGATTTACACAGAGGGATGCTCAAAAGAACCCTGAATGCTTGAATGAAAGCTCAGGGGAGGGCTGTAATTCAGATATCAATGGTGACACTGGAGACAGCCAGCAGGGCAGGGTGTCTGGTTTGTTAAGATCACCAGTTTGTGCCTTAAATCTCTCGGGATATTCCCAGGACTCCTCTGCTTTATGCAAGCAAATATGAGCAAATATTCCTGAGATCTTGAGGAAAAATCTGTGCTTCAAGCTGCATTTACACAACTCAGCCTTTCCCTTTGCCTCATCCCATCCTGAGTGTGGCATGGCAGGGACAGGGCAAGCACAGGAAAAATTGTGTTGGTTGGAGGAAGGAGGCATGGAGAGTGGGAATGGGATGAAAAATGAGCAGAAGGAAATGTAAGCTGGCTGGCAGTGTGGGTTTTTCCCCTAACAGCAAAGTCTGGTCGCTCGTGGAATCCCCATTGCTTGAATCATTTAAATATAAACTGGATAAAAGCCCTCAAGAAAATACTACAGAATGTCGACTGGGGTGACCTATTCAGCCTTTCCAGCTCTTCGTTTTTGGCAGCTGTGGTTAAAATAGAGGATTGAAACAGCTGCTGAATGACCTTCCTTGTTCTGAATCTTTGATTCTTTTCCCTCCCCTCTCAGAGGCAGCATCCGAGGTGCTGAGTGAGCAGCCTGGGTGCAGCCCACAAAGGCAGGAGCAACTTGGGGTACCCAGGGATCCTGAAGCCTTGAATCTCCCCTTACCTATGGCTCTTTGGTGCTCCAGGGTGGTTCCTTTTGCTTTGTGTGGGGTTAGGATCAGGCTAGAGGCTTTTGACACCGATAATTTTATATAATGCTGTGGTAACATCGTGGCAGTCCTTGGCAGTAAGATTCTTTGGGGCTGCAGAAATGTGGGTTTAGGGTAACTGAGGTAAAATTGCTGACTGGGTGGGAAATGTGGACAGTTTCCTGCTGTATTAGGGGGTGGGACTGGCTGGGTGGGATGTCTCACAAGGGCCAGGCTGTGCAGAGAGGAGGGAGCAAGGTGTTTAAATTTAGCCATGGCAGCAGTGGATCTGCTCAGGTGCACCAAGTGACTTCACACTGCATTTGCCCACCTGAAAGTGAGGGATGAAATGTGCATGGATTTCAGAGCTGCTGCTAAAAAGCCACCCACAAGAGGAGATCTGCTCTTTGTAAAAGTGAGTGCATTCACCTCTGCCTCTCCAAGGACTGGCTTTATAACCACAGACTGTATTTTGAGGTGAAGCTGCAAGTTCTCTGTTGCTCTTGTGTTATTGCCAGTGATTGAAAAAGTACTGATGGGACCTGGTTGAATGCCCAGATGTCTGTGGGAGCCATTGATTCTTTAATGAGGGTTAGATCAGGCTCCAGAGGTCTGTGCATAAAAGCAGCAAAGTTTTGTCAAAAAAACCCCCAAATCAGTGCTCTGAATTTATGGGCGTTATAAACACAGAATTGTGCTGGTGATTAGAAGTGTAATTTGTAATAATGCTGCTGATAGTTAAAGAAAATGTAAATGAATACTTAATCATGTTGTGCATCCTTGTAAAGCTTGTCTGCCAGAACTGCAAACAAACAAACAATAGCAGCATGGAGGTGGAAAATAAACTGCCTGATTAGCTAATCTCATCTACCTGAGGCTCAATGATAAACTGAATTGTATGTATTTTGTTGTTTGTTATTATAAATATGATTGTGCTTCAAGGTCAGAGTTTTTATTCCTTTAACTACATTAAAATGTATGCTTCAAAGAAATTAAAGTTATTTTGTGTTATAGATTGAAAATACAAGACATCTTACAGTTTTGGGTGAAATTCTGCCATTATTGGTTGGGTCTGGCTATTGATAAACAAAATCCTGATTTTTTGTTAATTTCTTTTCCCCTCAGAGAGTCAAATCTCCACATTTCCAAGATATCCAGGACACTTAGAAATCTATGTCTTTGTGTGCAAATTTACATTTTCAAATATACAAATGCATATTTGCATATTTAAACGTCCAATTTGTCAAAACCCTTTTCCCATTGATATTAACATATGTATTATTATCAGGCTTAGTGCTTCAGGTTTCTTCCCTCCTCTCTCTGGGACCAAGCTCAGTGCAGCTGAGCATAATTCTCCATTTGTGGTGGGATGAATGCTTCCTTAGTGCTGCATTTTGATACATTTGCATTTACTCATCTCCCTTGAACATCCATTTATTTCACCAGCAGTCCAGCCGAGTAATGGACATACCAGTCACCTATTTTGCACTTAGAGAGTAATGCAGTTCTTAACAGATGGGGAGATGTGTGAGTAGCTATTCATAAAGAGAAGGAGGAATGACTGCAGGTCAGCTCAGGAGTGTGGCAGGGTGGGATTGCCAGAGGCTGGGAACAGCTTTGATTTTTTTTCACATTACCAAGGCTATGTATCCTTTCACTGCCAGACATATGGGAAGCCCCTAATGAGCCTTACATTATTGCTACTTAATATGCAAGTTGTTTCAAAGCAAGTGAAACTTGCAGTGGTAATGAACACTTAAGCAAAACACATTTTTCTTCACTGGCCCATTACTATCCAGAGATAGTTAATATCTGCTAAATGATTTTTCTCTCAAAGATAATGCCCAGAGAAGCTGTTACTGCCTCCTCCCATACAAAAATTATGTCAGGTTCTCTAAAAGTAGGAGGCTGACTTTACAACCACAGTCTCTGAAAGCAAAATACAAACTCTGGCAACCTTTCCACTTGCCTCTGGTGCCTACAGGGAATGCCTGGGTTATGTTTTTGAGGTTTCCTCCAAAGCCATCAGAGCTAAACAGTTGTGTTCTGTTTTGTTTGTTTTGATGGTTAAAATTATCAGCTAATTAAATGCTTCCAGCAGGTAACACTTCTACAAAGATGCCAAGCATCACAGGAGAAGCGTTGCGGCCACCAGTGAGTGACCACGCCACAGCTCAGCGAGGGAGCACACACTCACAGGGCATCTGCCACGATGCTTTTGGGCAGAGGCACTTCCTCCAGGAGCAGTGAGAGCCATTGTCTGACTGCTGTCAAAGCAGCCCTTCTTAAAGAGGCAAAGACAACTTGTGCACAACCTCCTGCCTACCCCCTGGAACACAGCAGCTCTGACGGTCATGTGCCTCCTCAGCGTCACAACAGCTGTCCCCAACAAAGCGCCCCTTCATGGGAGCTTGGCTGCTCTGTTAGCAACAGAGAGCTGTTGGCACTGTCAGCAGCATCACTTGGCTGCAGCAGACTTCAGCAAACCCTCTCTGAATGCTCGAGGAGGGAGTTGGAACCCTCTGTTCGTTTGCAAGCCGGGGTGTGTTGAAGAGCAGTGGAGGCTCCTGCTGTGTGCACGGCCCCTGGCATCTGGACAGGCAAAGGAGAAACCCAGCTTGGGAGCAGGGTAACTGCAAGGATTGCAACATGTATGTGTACAGTTTTCCCCTCTGGGTTCAAGGCTGGTTAAATACAGGCTGCTCTTTGCCCCATGAACAGCATTTCCTTGGCTCAGAGCTGGCTCTGTTTGCAGTCCTGTGGAAACCAGAGGAGAAGCAGATGAGCCATGTGCTTGGGGACCTGCTCTGCAGAAGATGTCTTTGCTTCTTGACCCCATCTCATCCAAAAAAAGCTGTTCTTCCTCTGGGAGGCTCCATGGAGGGGCATTTCCTTAAGGGGAGGAAACTCCTCTTTCTTTTCTCTGTCTTTCCAGTTAGGACCTATCTCCTTCCCTTCTCCTCCCCTCCATCCCCATGGCTGTTTCTCACCCAGTGCCAACAAGTCCTTTCTACCTGAAAAGATTACTCAGATTGCTGTTCTGCCTCCAGATACAGAGTTTGTATTCCCAATTTCTTTAATAATCTAGACAGTTAAATTAGAATAATATTAAAGGGCAGTTTAGCAAGGATTGGAAAGCAAACAGTGCTGCCAACTTCAATAGAAAAATATATTGAGTCAAGTTTTCATGAATTACACAGTAGTCTTAAAAATCACAGTTTAAATGGCTAAATTGGTCCCTTTTTCATTTTGTGTTCTGATTTCTGGGTCTTTAGGGTATAACCATAATGTCTAGAAAATTACTGTTAATAAAAATTAAGAGAGGAGCTCGCGGAGTTTCTCATGTCATTGCATGCTTCTGGCAGCCGAGGCTGGAGAACACTCAGAAATCATCAGACTCAAGATAAAAATCGTGTGAGCTGGCAATACTGCTGCAAGACTCCCCAGAGACTCTGCACCTTCTTCAGGGAGAGTAACTGTTCTTTTAAAACTGCAAAATTAATCAGGGGTGAGGATCAGATGGAATAAATGGGAGGGAGCTTGGCGAGGGTTTACGGCTGGAGGAGGCTGACTCACGGCTCGCTGCAGCTCTCTGCATGCCCTGTCATGCTGCTCATTCAGGGCCCCAGACACGTCTGGGACGAGATGAAGGCATGTTGTATGTCCTGACTTCCTTTGGAGAATCAGCAGAATTGGTGTTCCCAGGGTCAGGGAGATTAAACAGCCTCTTATCAGGAGGGCGGCACGGCAGCAGGGAGTTGAAATCTCTACATGACCACAGTGCAGGCAAAGCCTTGTTTTCCTCCCTCAGTAAAGGGAAAGGCCAATTTTCATCTTCATCCAGCCTAGACAGTGTTTCTGAAGTTACTTAAACTCCTGTTTGTGACCACAGAGTTGTACTTAGTCTGTCAGACCTATTGATTTCCAAGTGTCAAAATTTTATTGCAATATTATTAAGTACATTACAGCTGTTTGAATTGTACTTTCAAGGCTCTGTTCCCTGGTTGATCTGTAAATGATTTACAAACTGCTGCTGGTTTCTGAGCTTACCATTAGTTTCTGGACCGTGTAGTTATTTGGAAATGTGTATAATTCAAGCAAATCATTGACAGCGCAGAAGTGTTCCTGTACAAAGGGAGATGTTCTAAAGCACAGAGGTGCTACCTGAGTGACAAATAAGCACTGAAAGACTGGAAAAGCTCAGCTTCCATGTCCTATATGTACAACCTTTTAGGGGACTTGGTTATTTATGGTTTGTGGAGTGTAATTTATATATTGTTTGTGGAGTGTAATTTATATACTGTTTGTGGAGTGTGATCAGCCACCTTGGTTTTGACTTTGTGATTTGATGGTTACAGCAGGAAAATGATGTGAAGGGAGGAGCAGATGGTGAGTCTGACCACCACCAGCCAGGCAAAGCCTGCATCTTGCTCCTTGGGGTCCCAGAATGGTATTCCCCATAATTACAACATGCTTTGGTCAGGAGTGTAGAAGGAGTTTTGACTGTCAGCAGCAGAGCCAAAGGGCTGTGAGCTCCCCATGGGTGCTGGAGGAGATATTTCCAAGTGTTTTCACTGCTTCTTCACATGTCCATAGTAAAGGAGTTGAATTAGATGTAGCTGCTTGACAAACTATGCTCTCAAAGTTGGTAGATGAGGAAAATCTAGAAAGTGCCCAAGTTTGCTCCAAACTGAGTCCCCCTGAGCCCTTCATTTCACTTGAGGGAGGCTAGTGTGCAGTTCACAGCTCTGACTGAGACTCTGCCATGTCCTTGCTTCAAATAAACCTTAAACAAATGTGTGGAGCAGGATTTAATTGTTTTTACTTCATGACTATAGTGCTAGAGAGATAAAGGGAATAGCTGTCAACGCCTGGCATGGGTTGGAGATGGGTGGAAGACATGTTGGTACTTGATAGAGACTAGTTTTGGGAACAGAGTTCTAATTCTCCTTTCATTGATACTGTACAATTTAGGGATAGCACCATGGCAGTCAGTACAACGCTGAGAGGAAAACAGAGTGGAAAATGTCTTCCCACCCAAAGGAAGGTGTTTCTTGGCAGATGCATTCTGGCTGTGGCCTGTAGGTTGCAGCAGTGCATGCTTTTCATTAGAACACGCCACTTCATCTTTTGTTTTCCCAAAGTGGAATTCCCCAATGAGCTAAAGCAACTCATATTTGGTCGTATTACTTGGGGGAAAAAAAAAAAATAAATAAATAGCCCGCCTTGATCTTGCTGGTGTGACAAAAAGATGTTGTTTCTCCAGCTCTTTGCTGCGTGGGTGTGAGCAGTGCTGAGCCCTTTGGACCAAGTGAATCAGCACCACGAGCTCCAGCAGCACAGGAGGGCCTTCCCAGCGTGGTGGGAAAACAGTGGGAAAGAGTAGGACACAAAGCACTGACCTTGGGGGTCACATCCCATTAGGTCCAATTAAATTTCTCTATTTTCCGTTATTTTTGGATCCGAAGTTTGCACGAATCCATGCCGCTGTCTGTTAATCCAATGTGCAGCAATGGAGGTGTGCAAATAGTGCCCCACCACACACAGGATTGCAGAGAGAAACTGCTCTACTTCAACATGATCCTGTCATGTGCTACAGAAATTAAAAACTTTAGCAGATGGCACTGATGTAACTCTGCTGCAAAGATAGGAATAAACATCAACTTCATATGTCAAGTTCATTCACTTCGTTGATTACTCACAAAATATTAATTTTCTTTTTGCTTTGTGACAGCAGTGCTAGAAAGATACAGAGAACAGTTGTAAGAATAATAACTAGTAAGTAAGAGAAATAGTACAAACCAAAATTGTGTGCATGTTTAAATGACAAAATGTTCTGTTTTGCACCAAGAGATGCTGAGAGGAATCCAGCACTTTGTAAAGCCAGTCATAAACATATAAGAATATATGAATGCCAATGGAAATTATTGACTGAACAATCTCCTTTTTGGTGGGAAATGTTTTATCAATATTTATGCTGCTCTGCTTGAAATACTAAAGGCAGAATGGAAAAAACAGTCAAAACTCTGAAAAATTTAGAGCATGTTCTCAACTGGCTGAAAACCAGAAGTCATCATGTGATTCTTTTTAAAGAAAAGGCAGTCTCTGTTACTTCAAATTCATTTGGCTTAAGGCCAGAAAGGACCTTTAGATCATTTGCTCTGGCATTTTGTTTAATGAAGGCCAGTTACCCCTGTATTTAGCCTGAAAAGTTACATTTGGCTAACTTTTTTTTTCCCAGAAACACAAATAGCATCTAGTTTTGAGTTGTATAGGCTGAGAACTGCAGAACCCATCATTTCCTCTGTATTTTCTGTGAGCAATTTATAACTTTCTCAATTAAAATGTGCTTTGATTGCTCCCTTAAAATTGTTTTCACATTTCAGACCTTGCTTCTTGTCATGCTTTGCTGCTTTAGATGAAAGGGTCCTCCAGTATTTTTTCTTTTTGTGTGTATAAACACACTGCAATCACCTTTCCATTGTTTTGCTGCTTAACCAGATTGATTGAATTCCATAAAAAGTATATGACATTTTACTAAATCACTTTAGACTCGTTCCTTATTCAAGTTTTCACCAGCCATAAAAAAAATGCAAGTGCTAAAACAGGACAATTTTTCTGGTGCTGTGTGCAGAGGTAAGAATCCACCCCCAATTCTCTTCTTTTAGAATATCCAAAGGTCAAATTTGCTTATTTGCCTTTGTTTTTTGGGTTTTTTTCTCTTTTCTAGAATGAGGGCTCGATTCAGTTGTTTAACTCTCTCCCAACCCTCTGCTTCCCATCCTCCTTGCTGCCTGAATGACGACCTGCATTCCTCACTGGCAGCTAAGAAACTTTGGGTTTGGTGGAATTAAACACACCTTGTTTTCAGTGCCCAAAACTGATCAATAATGCACATTGGTCTCCATGATTAACCCCTTGTTTTCTGATGCTGATCCTGCATGTCAGATTGCTGGGGCTTTGGAAGCCCTGGCTGTGGTTGCCTTGCAACCATGTCATGCTACAAACAACCTTTCCTACACCTTACAGATGTTTCATTCTGGTTTTATAACCAGCATGTTGTGTTCTGCTGGGTCCTGTGACTCACCAAACCCCGTGTGTTGCATCTCTGTGGTCGTCTTTATCAAGCAAATTTGTAATCTCATCAGAGAGTGACATCAGATTTGTATGATGAGGCCTGTTTACCATAAAGCCATGATTACTGGCGTTAATTATATTTCTATACTAGATTATTTTAATTAATTATCTTTATTAATCGGTGTTTTTATCAGCTTTGCCTCACTGGCATTGATGCTGGCCAGCTGGCTCACACTTGAGCTCCACTTGACTCTTGGCACCACATGAGCTGTCGTCCACTTTTCAGGAATTTCCTCCATGTTAGCATATTTATTAAAACTAATTTCAGCAGGCTCAGTCTCTGTGGCTCAGACACTCAATGTCATTGCTGTTCCCTGTGCCCTTCCTCTCCAGAGGCAAGAGCTTTCCTAATAAATGTTGGGAGGTGGAACTGTCATCACAGCACTGTCACCCAGGAGCTCTGCCACACCATGGCAACTCTCATGTTAAATTGGCAGATGTCATCACCTTTGGGCTTTTCTGTCATTACTGAGTGATTGTTTTGGTTCTGCTTCTTATTGTGTGGATAAAATCAGCCTGTGGAAGCATTTCACCTGGAACTCCAGGACAGGAACATGAGATATACGAGCTGCAGCAACCAGCAGCCTCCCAAAGCCCTCTCCCATGTGTAGATTCCTGCAGTCCTGCCTTAGTCAGAGGCAGTGAATCACTCAGATCTGTCCTGCACTGAGGCTAGCACTGCTCCAGAGAGCTCACCCACCAGGAACCTCCCAATGATCCGTGCAGGCTCCCATCCATCTCTCCAGCAGCACAGGCCAGGAGTGCCTTCCTGGGGAGCAGCGCTGGCCTTGCGTGGGCTGCAGTGGAGACTTGTGCTGTGACGTTTCCATGTCAGCAGCACTAAAAACAGCCCCAGGCACTCTCTGAGTCTTTCAAACAGAGCTCCTCTTTAATTTGGTGTGTTATGGAAAACTCTGGGCAAGCTCTCCACTCAGAGACATTATATTTTAAGGGCACTCTTGTGAAGTGCAGCGTTCTTTTTTTATCATTTGTCTCCAGGAAAATAAATAGAAGTCCTTATAACAATTAAATACCCATCTGTTACTCTCATGAAGCCAGGGGTATAATGCCAGAAAAGTAAACCAATCTTTTCATCAGTTGTTGGGTATTTAGTTTCACTGATCAAGAGGACAGTTCAATGAAACACATATTCTAATTTATATGGCTAAAGGAGGAGGAAAATCATGCCAGAAGAACCATTTGGGCCCAACCAAAATATAAATTAAATGCCAAATTGTCCAGATTCACTATGGAACCATCCATCTACAGATTCTCTTCCTTCTTGGAAGTGTCAGTGACACCGTGGTAGAATTGCAAAGGGATCTATAGCAGAGAATGTGTCGTCAAAACCAAATTTGTGAGTGAGAGTGAAGAATTTTGCCACAGAACCTGGTAATTTAGAACAGGTTTAAACCCCTCTGTCTCAGGAATAAGCAGTAGTCTCATTAACAATACCTCCAATCACCACACATCCCTGTTGCCTGTTATTCTGGGGAGAATCTTATACACAAGCAATGAATGCTCTGATTTGGGCTGCATTCACGGAATCGTTTTAAATCTGGCCAACAAATGCCAAAATCTTGACTGCAAAGTTGTGATATCAGAAGCACTTGTTAAAGCTGCCTGCAAACAGCTCTCATCATGCCCATTTTGCATACCCAGAGGTTAGCTCAAATAACTGACAATAATGTCAAGCATATCTTATTTATGCTATAATTATCTTCACTCGCATATGTCACCAAACATAATTGTTTTCTCAGTGCTTTAAGAGGCCTTTTAGAGACAGGGAGATGTGGAAATGTCTTTCCAACATGAGTTTATGAGCATCTGAAAGAAGCTGCAGCTGAAGAGGGGCTGGGATATGCACAGCTGGTTGTGCTCCCAGCTGGTTTTTGTACATTCTCCGGGTGGAGCAGACATTGATAGCTGTTCCCTTATAAAATATGTAGCAGTACTTCATGACCTAATATATTTTCCAGTCCTAGGGCCTGATCCAGAGCCTGCTTGGCTCCCTGAGCAGGCTTCCAGTGCCACCAGTAGAGCTCTATCAAATTCTTAATGAACCAAGGTTACTGAGGGGTAATTTAGGGCCATTATCTTCGTAGGGTTGCATATGGTTCAGTGATGCTCCAACATTTGCCTCCAGAGCTCTCTCCCTGCTGCTTGCCTTGCTCTCATGAGCTGTTTTCCACCTCCCTCCAGAGATTTATCTACGACAGCTCTGGGTCTCTTACACTGTCTGAGGACACCGAGTTGCAGCCATGGTGCTCTCTTGCCTCCTTGGCAGCCTTCCCCAGGCCCCACGGGGGTTGATAATGCCTGGTGACATTTTGTGGCACTCCTTCAGCCTTGTCAGTCCTGTCAGACTTCCCTGTGTCACTCGTTGTCATCTGCAGCCTCCCAAGTGCAAGTTGATATGAGAGTTCCCTGGCGAGGGTTGCTCATGGGTCAGCCTGGGCTCCCAGAGCCTCAGAGAGTGCAGTGGCAGGGAGGGCAATCTGGAGCTTTGTGTCAGGGGACAGCTCTGCAGAGCCTTTCACAAGAAGCTCGTTTCCACATGCAGGGTGTAGCCTGAATTCGGGACACGGAATGTGAGCGAGGGCAGGAGCCAGACTGAAAACGGAGAGGCTGAAACCAGCCCGGGGAAGGGAACAATTCTGTGCTTGCTCCTGGGCTTGGAACTCAACATCTCCGTTGAAACCCATCCCCTGCCTTCTTCAGGTCACAAAAAATACAGCTTCAAAGGCAGAATCTGGCCCTTCTGCCAGCGAATTCTGTGTGCTTGGCTCTTTATGAGCTCGGGCTGCTTGAACAAACATTGCTTTGCCTCTTCTGCAGAAGAGGAGGCTCTGCTGGCTTTCCCCCGCTTTGGGTACGATCCAGAAGGGCTAAAGCGATTTCAAAGCTAGCAGGGCTGTGCCAAGCACATATACATCTCACCGGTTTGATGTGGTTGTGCTGGGGACTCCAAATATTTCACACCTACTGAATGTTTCTGGGAAATGTTGTTTCCACTCCTGCAGTTCTTGGTTTTTGCTCGTGTTTGTGCTTGTCCTTAGATCAAATGAGGCTAATGACTGAGGGATAGCCGTGCTTCCCAGGGATTTGAGGACTTAAATAGTTGAAAGCTATTAAGAGAGCTTTGCTGTTGAATACATTGAAGCCTTTTGCTGCAGGGGATCATCCTAAAGAAAGGCAACAGCTCAATATTTTCTTGTAAGAAAACAACAGCTCAGTGTTTTGACAACATCAACTCACAACTTTGTTTTAGAACAGTCCTTTTCTGATCCTAATGTAGGTCATGACTGCAAGTTAATTTGTTCCATGTGCCATTATGGTGTAGAACACATTCAGAAAAACAGGGTTTTCCCAGGGTGAGAAAAAAAAAAATGTTTACTAAGCAGTTGTAGTCCGGGTTATTTTTTATTTTCTCCCCTGTGCTTTCCCAAGCTTTGCTTTGCCCTCCTCCCTTCTTGTTTTCCTGCATTATTAGCTTGGTACACATGACTGGGGTAACCAGTTTAACTCCCTGTGCTCTCCAGACCCCTGGATGGGCAGGCACAGAGGATCCATCCCAATCTCCTCAGGGCTCCCCTGCAGCTCCCCTGGGCTTTAGACACTGCATAAACTGGGGCAGTGCCTCATTTCAATAAACCATGTGTTTGATTCTAGACTCTAAAGCTTGGTTGGTGATGATAGAGAGCGGCTTTGCATGTGGCCTCTCCAGTGCCATTGCAGTGAATTTGCTCTGGTGTCACAAATCCGTGCAGAAGAATGAAAATCCTGATTGCTGTCAGCTGAGATGAAAGCCCTGTAACCACGATCACAGAACAATTAATCATACAACACGTCACCAGGCTAATGTTTTCCTATTTGGTTTCTAAGTTCTGCAGATTTCAAAGAACTGCTGGAGCAGGGGAGATGTGGGATTTGGGGTCTCATTCCAACACAGCTGCCTGGGGAATCCCAATGGGAGCCCCAGCACAGAGGTTCTTTAACAACTTTGGTCCCAATCCCCTGCTGCCATCACTCAAAATTTCACCTGCTGTTGCACAGGCTCTCTGTGAGCCTGAAAAGGAATTCCTGGCAACTTGAACTAAACTAATGCAGGCCCTTTAAAGACTGCAGAGCCTGGAGACAAGATAATTTTCTCATATATATGTGTGTATATATATACATATACATATATATATATATATATATATATATATGTTGAACTTCTGTCAATGTATGTTTCTCAATTTTTTTTACAGTGGTTGTGCCAAAATGGCCCAAGACAAATGCATCATATTATGAGCCCTCACTGTGGAAAAAACACTGCAAATGTAATTAAAGAATAAAATAGATGTCCAAGTTGAAGGTTTAAGCCTTTTTCCTGGAGTGTCTTTGTCAGCTGCTAAGTCAGCCACATGAAGACTGTGGGTCACCACGATTATTTGAGGTCCCTATGCCTGTGCAGTTAAAAAGTCAGTGAAAGATCACATTTTCCCTGTTTAGCTTTTAAGTTACATTGTACTGCATTTCTAGGAAATCTTGATTTTTGCAGCATGTCAGAGAGAAGTTCTTCTGTTGTTAGAATGGTGCATCTCCACCCAAGTGGATCTCAGGGTGGCATTGAGCCTCAGCACTGCCAGAGAAAGCAAAATGTTTTGTTTCTCTGCAGAAAAATGGATATCTATTAGCTGTTGAAATCTGAAAAAGAAAAAAACCCCACCAAAGCTTGAATTAATGTGCTCCACACCAGCAAAAGAGGCATTTTATCACTTTCACCTGATGTGTGAAAATGTTGTACAGATTTACAAGCAGTGAAAGTGTGATCAACAGTATTACTCACACAAAAGAAACAGCACAATGAGAGAATGTAAATATTTATAAAAAGACAAAATAATGGATGTAAAATTATCTTACAATTGAGACATGTGGATGCTATCACCAAGGATAATATATAGAGAGAGAAACAAACAAACAAACAAAGCCACTTATAGGGATTTTGGCATAATCTAGTAAAATGCACGTGGCTACACAGTACAGTTTGGTTTAAATTCAGGGAAATATCTCTCAGGATGACATTAATGACAACATCTCACACCTGTCCCCAGCAAGATGCTGCTTTCCCCCCCTCAGATCTGTCTCATGTTGGACCACAACTTCCATTTTTTGTTAAGACAAACTCACTCTCGTGATGCTGAATTCTCATTTGCATGGAAATGGAAGGACTGAAGGACGTCATTCGCAGGTCACAAAGTCAGATTTCCAATCAGATCATCAGAATTAAAAAGCAGTTTGATAAACCCAATTTTCCAGCTGAAAACACAGTATTTATAATAGTTGTAATCTTTGTAAATGATTTCTGACCCAGTTTTCATATATAAATGTCCTTGCAGCACTGGCATTTTTTCTTTTTCTTTTCAGTGCCTATTTGCAGTTTCTTGCTGAGACATAAAACATTATTATGTAAATGGTAGTTTCCTTAGAAAGCAAATCCACTGGGATTTTTAATTAGAATATCTTTGTGAACATCTGAACCAAACTGTAGCACACTGTGAAGTCTTGAAGTGATGCTGAGCAGTGCTGCTCACGTTGTTATTTCACATTTGCTGTTAGAGCTATTTGGCAAAGATAAGATTTCAAAATACACAGCTCAGTCACATAAAAGTTCTTGCAACTGTGACAAAGTGAGGGAGCTTGAAATATATACAAAAACCTTCTTTGGTAGAAGGAGCAGGGCAAAATGTGCAATGAGAAATTATATTAGCAATCTTTAATTTATTATGAGGGCAATTTTCAGAATGCAATGTCAAGGTCCTTCATGTTTATGAACATTTTCTGCACTCACCTAATAACTGAGAGTCAAGGAGAATTTATCAAATTAATTTTAGTTTTGGCTGGAGAGTTAGACTTTTTAAACAATGCTAATCATTGTGCCCAGACATTAATAAATCTGCAGTAAGGCCCAGCATGCAAAAGAAAAGTGAAGAGACATTTTTGCCCTTCATTGCCTTTCTCTTGGAAGGCTGGGAATGCTGTTTGTGTGTGCTGCTGGTGCTAGGGACAGGTTTCAGAGTGTGTGGAACAAGATCTAAATGGCAGTGCAGGATAGAGAGACAACTCTAACAAAGGTCAGAGTCACCCTTTGTCTGCAGGGAGATGCCATTGTCCCATGATTGGGAATTGGAGGGAACAGCATCACCCTCACAAAGCAGAAATAGAGCCCTGGATGGCAGTGAATGTATCTGAGAAGGGTGGGTCTGTGCAGATCCTCATTTTTAGCTTTTTACTGAGCATCTTTGGATGAGCATTGCTGGAAACAGATAGTCCTGAGCTGTTCTGGTGCAGTCTGGCCCTTTTCAGAAGCTTTTCCTTAATTGCACAGCAGCCTCAGCTGCTGGTGTCCCACAGGAATGGATATTACAGCCCAGAGCCCGTGTCCAGGCAGAAATCCATTTAACTAAACTGAGAACCTGAGCATCTCTAACTCCCATTTGCCTCACTGCCAGCTGAAGACATTAATCATCCTGCACAGGACCCTGAACATATTTTGTAATCCTAAGTGAGGATAAACAATGAAGTTGACTTTATTTTTTGCAGAAAAGTGGATGTTACTGGATGTGAAGCCCAGAATACAGTTTAGTCTCTTGCTGCCACCTCTGCAGGGAAAAAAAAAAAAAAAAAAGTAATTATATTGATTTCTAAGTAAGTTTGTTTGGGACAACTTATTTAGTCTCCCTGAAAGTACCAGTGCATTCCCCAGAGCATTGAACAGTGAGTGCTGTGTCCAGCCTATTGCCATGGCAGCCCTGTGAGGGTTTGTGTGATACACAGCACACCAGGGCCTTCCAGTAATTCCTCTGTAGGTTAATACTGAAAACAGCTCTGTAAGGCCAGGCTAATATAATCTGCAGAGGTACAGCAAAGCCTGGGCAGGCACTTAAAGTGAGGGAAAGTAGTGGACAGAAGCCAAAAGCCCAGCTTTTCTCCATTTTCATTTGCTCATAAATACAAATACTCAACGTCCATTGCTCTCTCCACGCTTGGATTGAATGCTGTGAGGGTCTATTTCTGCTTTCAGTGATGGATAAATTCCCAATGAGCTGCCTCAAAACAGCATGTGGATTTTTCTAGGTGGCATCATTCAAGAAGCTTCTTGCAAGCTGTGTCTCAGTTTAAGTGACCAGAGGATTAACAGAGTGAGACACAGCGAGGAAAGCAAACCCTGGGATTTCAAAGCAGCCAAAGCAAGCTTACTCTGGAAAATAGACCTGAGGATCTTTGATGCCTTGGAGTAGTTTGTGGTGTTTTTTTAAGGGGCTGGAGTGCTATATCTCTTAAGATGGGCTATGGGTGGGGTTCAGGAATCTTTCTCTGCCCTCCAGCTTTCTGTACAGGCATTTTCTCCCCATAGATACAGCAAATACTCTCCTTCCTGAGCAGTATCAGTGAAGAGTATAGGCTCAGATACATAATCTCTCCAGCATTATCTGATGCCAAATATGCATCTGGATTGACTCCCAGGTCTATTCTCATCCTTTTAAACTTGCAAAGCCGTGGCAGGAATCCAGGAAAGAGGTGGAACACCCTGTAAAAATTCAGAGTGCTCACTACACCCAAATACTTAAAATCTGAAGGTGTTGCCCAAGGAGTTTGCTGTGCAAATGAATTATAGTATAGAAGGCAACAAAAAGACAAACAAATTTAAGTTGATGGAGACACATTTGTAAAATCATCTCCTTTCTATCTTGGCATAAATTCTCTCTGCTCCTCTTTCCTCTGTTGAGGTTATGGGCCTAAATGGAGTGAAATACTTAGATCATGTTCTTTCACAGGTACTTATGTAAATGAAAACTCAGAAATACCAAATGACGCCTTGATCCTGCAAAGAGCTGACACCCATGGAGCTGTGTGCTGGTGTGCAGTCCCCAGGGGTTGGTGTGGCTCTGGCAGGAGAAGCTGCAGAGAGGTTCTGCCCTCCAGGGATGTTCTCACCCACCACGACAGAATCCACGCTGCTCTTTCTGCCCCTGTAAGCTAAGAAGAGCTGAGCTGGAATTTTCCATCAAGATCCTTTTTTCTCAAGGAAATACAATTTCTGAAGGCGGGGGAGATGGTGTCTTTTTTGCAGTTTTAATTGGGAAAAAAATTTGCCTTGGGAGTTAGAGGCTTGTGTTGCCTTGATAAACACAAATATATTCTGGCAAATGGAACAACACTGACATTTCCTCATGAGTAAGGAGCAGATCTCTGAGTATTGGTGAGAGGAATCAGATCATTCTTTTCTGGCTACCTCACACTAGAGAAAATTTCCCTACTTGAGCATCTTTAATAGGCACTCCAATGTTTTCACATAAATACTTTAGAGTTTAAGGGGTTTTCTCAATGCTTTGAAAGAAAAGTATAGAGGTAAGAAACCCTTATCTGGTGCTTTTTGATATTGCAAGATTTTTGCCCTGCTAGATCACAGGGATTAGACCCAAAGTGTCTGATCTGTGGATCCTTACATGAGAGAACCAGCACTCAGTGTGCCAAAGTACATAGCTGGCCACATGGTCAACACATTTGTGGGAAAAGACATGTTCCATTCCAACTTATAATACACAACTAATGCTTGCTGGTTTAAAAAAACCCCCAAAACATAAAGATTTGCTATTGAAAAAATAAATTGTGTGAGGAAAGAAATTTTAAAAAATAAATTTTTTTAAAAAAGGAGAAGAAAAGAAAATAAGAGAAAGCAAAATTTTATTTTATTTTCCTGTGGAAGCCATAATCCCAGACGATGGAAATGGCAAAAAATCAAGCTCATAAGGATTTCTGATGGTGGGATAACCATCGGTTCTTTGTTCTGAATATAAATTGCTGCATTAAAATGTGCTCATAAGAACTGCAGCTTCAGTGTGTGTAGCCAAGAATAAGAAACTCAGCTTCATAAAATGACACCTAATGTGAAAGCTGTCCAAAAGACATTACTCCATATATACTCCCAAAAAGGCCCATTTGCTTTTGAAGCAAAAGAATGGATAAAAAATGCAGAGTGCATCAGACACTTGTTGTTCAGGAGTGGGTTTGTATATAGGTTTGGAAGTTGGTGCTTCGTTATTAAAAGCCTTTATAAACCCAGTCAAGCCAATTCCATGAAAATTGGCTTTTGCTGGTTTCATTTGCCTTTGTGGGATGATGTGGGCAATGAAAAGAGCCCTCTGAGCTGATGGAATCATTCTTTCTTGCTCCAGAGAAAAGTCAGGGTGGAAAGTTTGCCCTATGCATTCCACCACAGTGTTGACACCAGGCTTTTCCCTGGATATGGATGCATTTGCAGATTTGCTTTCAGCACGTGGGGAGTAGTTCTACCAGCTGTAGGGAGAGCACTCAGCATCTACCCCTTGTGCTGGAGTGAAGCCAAGATCCTGATAAACAAAATTTAAATGCTATAGATTAAATTTCCATTAACTGATTCTCACTTAACTTATGCTGATTTGATGTCAGTGTAGTTCCAGGGATATACAAACAGAATTTGAAATGATGAAAGCCCTTTGGGAGATCAGAACTGAAAGCAGTGTAATTTTTTTTTTTTCCAATGTAAGTAAAGCTGGCTTGAAACTAATTGTATTAGGCTTTATACCCTTTTGGCTAGAGCAGCTGAGGATGTGAATGTTTTAAATTAGTGAAGGCAGTTTCTTAGTGGGAATGAGCCTTGGTGGCTGCTTAGACAGACAGGTAGTGAGAATAAGCTCAACACATTTCATGAGTGCAGGCAAAGAAGAGAAATCCTATTAGTGCCCAGTTAAGAGAATGGCTGTATCATGAATTCAGTGCATATTAGAGGATCCAGAGGGACTCCCAGCATACAGATGCAAATCCACAGGAAATTAGGTCCCTGAATTCTAGTGCTCAACAAAATCACTGTTTTTGTGGAGGTGCTCTCAAATATGAATGGTGAGAAATTGGTCTCATTTATGTTTCTGTAAATCAGGAATAACCGCAGAGCAAGGAGATGGAGTCATCATCCTTAGACACTTCAACAGCTCCCATGGCCTCAGAATCTGAGTGTTTCTGTATCTACATGGATCAATTACTGCCTGGGAGCTGGGGAGATGCTAATATCCTCACAGCACAGGCTGCATCTGAGACAGACAGAGACTGGAGACTGCTTCCCTAACAAGATTTAAATATATAATTTCTACTGGTTTCACTGCTAATCAAGGGGCTTTAGATGCTCTGTACCAGGCAGGGTTTTTTTCCAGGAAATAAATGCTGGGGGATGGAATTGAGCTGACAAGTTTTGCATTCGTGGTTACCTCTTCAATCACAGAACCTGCTCCCCTGGCTGGAGAAGGCTGTGGCTCTTCCTCACTGTGTAATGCCCTGCAGGAGGTGAATGGGAAGGGGAAGGAGGGGGAGAAGGATGTTTTTGTTTTCCCTTTATCATTCTTGGAGGTGATCAGATGCTGCAGTATTCTGCAAGGACAGGGTAAATAACAGAATCCATCGTCTGGAGGCAGCTGCAGTGTCTCAGTTCAGGGCGTTGTTCCTTGCTTGTGTTTCCAGAGAAATTTCCTCCTGGGGTAATGATGAAAAACTAGTCACAAATCAACACAATTCGGAATATATGAGAATCATAAAATATTGCAAAATAAAGCAAACAATACAAAAGCTCAGTGCTTTCATCGTGCAGGGAAGGGCCTCAGAACACCAAGGAATTTTGGAGCTGTTTCACAGACTCAGAAATCGTGAAACTTGGATATTTTTCATCTCAAGGCTTTTCCTTCTCTCTTTCCTCTCTCCTCCCCAATGAATCACTCAGGAAAAGAATACATTACCTGGAAACACAGCAGGAGTCTTGGCCTTAGTATAAGAGAGTAGATTATAATGAGTATCATACTAAAGAGGGAATAAAGAGCACCAGCAGCCAAAAAAGACGGGCAATTTGAGCGATATGATGTAACTCAGACAAGATGGCAGTGATGGGCTGGAAATGAAGCAGTGTCAGTCACTGTGAATTAATTATTCTTCAGTAAAAACAAATCAGTGGAGCAACTTAGCACACAGTTGTACTGAGCCATGAGGTTTGGCTGTCAGACAGGGCAGTGGTCACTTGACACTGCCCCAGGGCATGTGTGAGGGGCTGGTGGGTACTGAGAGTCCCATCACAGGGTAGGCAGGTTCTCAGAGTAGTGGAAAAATTGCAATTTCCATTAGAATCCCTTTGTATAGGGGAGCTCATAAAGCCAGCCAGAAAATTTTGCTTTAGGCTATAACTGAGCTGACAAGGTCTCAGCACAAGAGTGAGTGCATCCAGTGGGGAATGCTCTCCACTGTGGAGAACGAGGTTTGATTTAATGAATGGGAGAAGGCAAGGCCATAACTATTCACTTGGAGGGAAAGAGAACAAGCAAAACATTTAAATGTACACAACACCAGTTCACAGGTCTATTGGGAAGTGCAGGGATGGATTGCATCAGTCAGAGATGCTTCTGCAAGGCCACAGAACTGCTGCTCTGCTTCAGAGTTTGGTTTCATGCACTGCTTGGCACTTTGAGATATCTGACAAAAAGTCCTGAATGTGCCCAGGCTTAAACTTTGTCTCTTCCTTCAAAGGAGGACATGTCCCACCTTTCTGTTGCACCCTTGACTGCATGAAATCCACAGCAGCAATATTCTCCATCTCAGATGGGGAAAGGTGGAGGCAGAGAACCCCGCCCTGAGCATCCAGAGAGCAGAAATTGCCATCACATCTTCATCCTTCGGGCAGCTGGAGCACAACAGCCTGTAAATGTTGGAGATTGAATTGCCCAAAGCCCTTGGAGGTTTGTAATGATGCTCCAGTGTTTTTTACAGATAATTTGGAAAAAAAAAATCTGTGCTCTTAATCATGTCTTTTATTCCATGCTGACAGTGCTTCCCATCCTAGCAGTCAGCATTCATTTAAAAACAACCATTAACTGGAGAAGAGTTGAAACAGGGACAGGGGCACATATTCATTGGGTGGGCAGGATGGGTGTGAAGTTGCTAGCTACACTTTTTCTATGCTATCTGCATCTTTTTTCACATTTTTCCCCTCTAAGCCAGGATTTAGCTGAAGAGGTGGGTTCAGAGTCACACTGTCAATTCCCTTTGAGCATTTGGCTTGTGTGTTAGTGAGCATTTGGGGCTTCTGAGAGCTTCCAAAGAGAACTGCTGCAGGCACTGATGGAACATTTTACAACAGAAAAAAATGCCCCCAAACCCCCTTTTTAGTGTTTCCATCTTCTGGGCTTACACTGCATATACATGGAGCAGTTGATAGCCAAAGGAAGTGACTTTTTGGGGGGATTTTTAGAGAGATTGGAAAGAATGCCATCAGCAGCTATCAGTGATGACAGATCCTGTTGGAGCTGCAACTTTCTCACAGAGCAAGGAGTTGTTTAACAAGCCACTGTTAACAGCTCTTTGAGTACCCCTAAGAGCTGCTCCTTCCCAGCTGCCCAGCAAATGAGCAAAGCCTCAGTTAAGAAATGAGGATTCTTCTATGCAGGAAATGCCACAGCAGCTAGAAACAGGCAATTACTGTCCAATGATGGAGTGCCCAGAGGTTCATGCTGAGGGTAACCCCTGCCCAAACCCTCTGAGGATCCCAAGCTGCACAGACACTGGGGCTCAGCAGTACCCCGAGCTCCCAGAGTCACCACAACTCTTTATTCTTTCACCAAAACCTCCCTCTGAAACCTTAGGCAGTGGCAGATGGTGATATCAATGTGTACATCAGCCCTTTGTAGCATTCAGGGGTTTTATTGCATTCAGGAGTGTGAGGCCACATCACTCACTCATGCCCTTCTCCTTGGATGAGTGGACAAACACAAGTTCAAACTCTGGGGGTGAAACCTGGATTTTCCTGTCCTCTGTTGTGCTTGGACTTGAAAGAAGAGGTTTCTATAACTCACCAGCTTGCAGGTGTGAGGGAATCCTCTTCTGCTTGTGCACAGCCTGGGCAGACCTTGCATTTATTTACCTGCTGTGTGCATTTTTACATTTTGGGAGTCCTGTGTGAAATGTGCTTCGGTATTTCCCGCTGAGTAATCAAAAACCATCTTGGAACTTTTTCAAAGGATCACCAGCAAAAAAAGCTTGCTTTATCTGTGTACATGTGTTAGGCTCTGATTTGGAGATGCCTGCTGTATGGATTTGATCCATCCAGATATCCTTAAACACCTTTTCTCTCAAGGGGTCCCTAAAGTGTGCCAGCAGCTCTGTCACACTGGGATTTCTCCCTCTGCAGTGTTAAAGCCCAGAGAGGGATGGTGTGATGCTAATGGCACTCAGAAATGACCCTGCATTGGTAATTCCACAAAATGCATGGGCCAAAGGGGCAATGGGACAATGGGGCTGCCCTCTGAATGGATTCACATCCCCACAGGTGACATTTGGGACAGGCTACTCATTAGGTTAATGCTAAACCATGGGGAATAAAGGTCAGACACCTTCAGTGGAGTGTCCCAATGAAAATACTGGTTTTAAATGGAGCATCAGTTTCCCTGTCTTAGGTGAAGACAGAGGGAAAATATGTTTGTGAATGATGAGTGGCCTGAAGTGCTCTCAAACATTCTTTTCAGGCAGATGTGCAAAATCTCTCTATTCTCTGCCCCCTCCCACCACTCCAAACAGATATTTCAAGGTTATAAATGGGGAGAAAATCTCTGGAGAGGAAGATATTGCAAATAAAATCTAATCTATAAATGTCTCTCTTTAAAGGCACAGCCCAAGCTCTCCATTTTATCTTCTTGACAAAGCAAAACAACTCAATTTTGAACTTACTCACATTGATTTTACATCAGGGAATTCCACCAATTTCTGGGAGATTATTGATTCAAGCAAAATCAAAGTCCATGTTTTTTTCTTTCTTTTCCTTCAAAATTCTTTTTCATCTATTGATTATGGTTGTGTGCTGTGGCTTATTGGCTCTGAGCTAATAATGACCAAGTGCTTTGGGACAAACCAAATTGCTTAATGGGCCACAACACCAGAATTGATCCCTGTAATGACCCAGAAATTAATTAAAGTTATCATTCTCATGTAGTCACATACCAGGGAGTCTCTAGGGTTGTCACCACCTGGCACCCACAGTATTTAAGCTGGAATTGCATGGGCTGACCTCACTTAGAGATGGAAGATCTTTTTCATCTTTTTCTTTCTTGGGGTGTCAGATGGTTCACATTTATGAAAGGACACATTTCTTCTTGATCACCGAGGGACAGTAATCACTCCTTGCAGTGTTTACAATTCTTGGTGTTTTTAAAATATATTTACAGGACCTGGCTTCCTTGGGGAGCAGATCCAGATGGAGGATGAAAGCTGCAGCCCAGGGAGGGCGTGTGCTGAGCAGAGCTGGAGCTTGTCCTCCCCAGCCCAAAGGAAGAAGGCTGCAGATTAATTTTGCACAATGACATAAACCCCTGTCGAATGGCATGCAGGAGCTTGCAGGGCAAACCAGGGTCCAAACTCAGCCCTGGAATGTGCTGATGGCAGGAGCAGCTCTGGGAGGGTGGAGGTGTCTTGAGGCCACATGGAGTGAGTTTGTGGCAGCTGGTGGCACTGATGGGGCACCAGACCCCCTCCTGAATGCCTGTGGATAAATACACAGGCACATGCTGGGTTTTCAGGCTAAAATCTCTGATTCCTTCTCTGCCCTGACTGTCCATTGAACTTTGCCACTTTACCAAGTTGCCCCTGGTTCACTGAAGCTGCAGTAAGCTGCAGGCTGGGGCCCATGTTTTTGTAAGAATGGCTTTTTTTACAGTATTTTCTGTAATTCCACATGGGCCTCTTGGTCCCTTCAGTAAAACCACTGTAAACCAGAGAATTCCTCCCATGTCCAGGGTGTGGTGCAGAATGAGACACAGTTCTTAAAGCAGATTCAGGCCAGGAGGCTTGGGAGTGAACATGTCTGTGGGAAATTTTGAGGCTGAGGGACCAAAATGCTTCCACAGAGGATGGACAATACACATTCATGGGCAAATTTCCTTTCTCAAATCTTCCAGCCTGTGTGTTCATCTCAGCAAAGAGCAGGGTCCATTCCACATCCACACCTATCCCCTCTTCCTCTCCCCCTCCTGGATTTTGTGATTACTGGCCATACTCTTGCTGTCAGGGTGATGTTTTCCTCTGGCAGTAATCCTTCTGAAGTTACCCAAGCAATCCAATTCACACACCCCTGCTCCTCCCTGTGGGGTGAACCAGACCTGGGGACCTTTGGGACATTGTCCTTGAGGTGTCTCTTATCATACTAATGCAAAATCACCATCTGCTGTCTCTGCTCTTCTGTTCTGTGTGGTGCAGATCCCCTGAGCTCAGAGTCATTCAGGAACCTCTGGAGACTGTTTTATTGCCAGGTGATGAAATCCCAGAAAAGAAGAAATTAGAACTCAAAAGGGGAAAGCAGGATGGCATGTGCTGTGGTCACTGTGCAGGGGAGGAGCAAAGTCTGGCAACCGTTTCTGCTTGGAAAAATGAATTTGTTTCAGCTGTGAAGTCGATATTTATCACCTCCATCCAGAGCCATCAGCCCCACTGCCCTTCTATGTGCTCTGCAGCCCTCAGTGGGGTTGGCAGGGAAGGGGTTTCAGTGCTGCTCTTCAGCAGGAGAGGCCTCAGCTTCATGCCCTGAGTCCATGGGGTGCCAGGGCAGGGACAGCTGTCCTGGGTGAAGGGATTCCCTCACATATTAAATTAATTTGCTCCAGCAAACTTGCTTGACTGAACAGGGTCTGCGTGGAGGTTATGCAGGTTTAGGGTAGGGTAAAAACTGTGCTTTCTTCCTCTCCTATTTATTCTTCTCTTATGAGAGTTGTTGGGTTACATTGCAGTTTATAAGAAGTTGGCTTTTCTGCAGTGCTCTAAACCTAGGAATTTTTTCTGGGGGGGGGGTGGTACTAATTGGATGCTGATTTGGTGAGGCTGTTTTCTTACCCTCTCTGTGCCTTTTTCATTAAAAAAAATAATCAAATAGGGAGAAGACATCTCAGGAGATTAAACCAAAGAAGGGAACAGGAGGGAAAGGAACAAATACTGATGAAACAGCACAATAGATCTCAGATGAATTTAGATGCCTTAATAGAAAGATTTATACAAAATTGTCCCCAGATTTCTGTGTTTGAGTAAGTGGCACTTGTTGGTGTCTAAACCTTTAAGCACAGAATTGCTTTCCCAAGAGCAGATTCCCTGCAACTCTCCTGTGCTTTATCTGTCCTGCAGGGAAGGAGGCTGATGACACCTGGCTGTGTTTCTGCAAGCGGAGAGCACATTTTCAACAGTGTCCTGGAATCACAGGGCTTTGTAAGGTATGGATAAATCCCCAGAACTGCTGGGAGAAGGGCTTTATTTTAACTCCTCTGGCCAGATATGGTTTCTGCCTTGAAAACACTGCACAGTGGGAAGGAAGAGTGAGTGATCTTGGGTTTTCTGTCTCTTGCAAGGAGCAACTGAGTGTATGAGGCTCTTTAATTATTGATGTACACATGTAAGAGGGAAATAGGGAGATTCCCTGCCCTGTACAGAGCAGCTCTGCAGAGGGAAACAGATGCTGGATGTGTCTGTTTAATCACACCCAGGGGCAGATGCCCAAGGAATGGGCTGAGCCTGTCTGTCTGTCTGTCCCATGTGCTGTAGGCACAGGCCAGCTGTGGATTGGCCTTGCCAAGGAAATAGGAGGATAATTGGGCTAATTTGGGTGGCCTTTTAACTCCAAGACCACCCTTGCCTCACGTTTCACCCCATGCAAGAATGGAACGATGCTTTGGGGCTGCCGAGTTTTAAAATCAGCAGCCCATCATCCAGCAAGGCTCAGGGTGCTGCTGGTGCTGCCAGGGCAGCAGGGGAGCTGCTCTGTCCTGTTGGGCTCTGTAAAGTGCCAGGGCAGCAGGAGAGCTGCTCTGTCCTGTTGGGCTGTGTAAAGTGCTTGTCCTGGTTTGAACAAAGGAAAACCCGTGAGAGGCTCCAAGTCAGAAATACAATTTATTGGAGGAAAAGAATGAAGTAAAATAAAGAATCCAACCTGGCACCCTGTTAGTTGGGGTGATGGTAGCAATCCTGATGAAGTGGTCTGGTTGAAGCAGTGATCCCATAGAAAGGTCTGGCAGCTCCTGTCCTCTGGGAGTCCAGTGGGTAACTGCTCCTGTGCTGTCCCAGAGCCTGGATTATATCCAGGTGGGAATGCTTGGCTCCTCCCCTTGGGGGGAAGCATTCCACAATGGGCTGACATCATTCTATGAGTCATGGGATGGGTCCTTAATGGCCCATGGAACAGAGACAGCTTCCAGAGGTAGTTCTCTATGAGTCATNGACATCATTCTGTGAGTCATGCAACGGGTCCTTAACGGCCCATGGAACAGAGACAGCTTCCAGAGGGAATTATCTATGAGTCACGGCATTGATGGGGCCATTAACAGAAGATAAGAGAAACACTGCCCCACCTGGTTTCAACAGCCCATGAAGATGGTGATGGAATACATACTTTGGGCACAAGTTAAATATTAACCTAGGTCAGTGCTCACACACAGAATAACACACAGGGCCAGCCTCGGCTCAGGGAGGTCACTAAGGGCTGCTCATTAGGCAGCAGAGATGAAAGTGCTGCTCCATCCCATAATTCAAGGGCAGGAGATGAGCCTGCAATCGATTGTTCAGGAGTGCTGGAGATAATAAAGCTGAGGTTTCAGAGTGTCTGCCCAGGCTGGTCAGGATGCACAGAGCAGTGCAGAGCTCTCACTGTGCTCACAGGGAAGAAAACTCTGAATTCCCTGGGAGTTCCAAGGAGGCCAGCTGGCCCCTCAGTGCTGCTCTGGTCTCAGTGTCTATCTGCTTGCAGACACCTCTCGTGTCCAGGGGGTGTAAATAACTTTAGAGAAGATTGGTTTTTTTCTCAGAAAGGTTGGGTAGGGCAAGCACTCAGGGTGGATAACTCTGGAGGAATTAAAAGCAAAGGTTTGGCATGTTTCCCTCTTCAAATATATCTGAACTCTCCTGCCACGAACAAAAACCTGTTTCAATTTTCTTGCTCATAAACATGACTCATTTTTATAAACAAGAGGAGAAATCTTATTTCTGCTCCTAAGTTTCAAAGTGCAATTAGCAAAAGCAATTCAAGGACTTGCCCAGTACTCAGTTAGGGATAACAAACACTGTCAGAGTGTGTCACTTTTGCTTTGAAAATTTGATTCCTTAAACACAAAGAAAAACTTTTAGTGCTGTCTTTTCACCCTGTTTAAAGAATTTAGAAAGCATTAAGTTTAATTTGGCAATAATTCATTTAAAGCCAATTTTATTTAAGCCATTTTCATCTTCAAAGTCTCTTTTCTGATCTGTCACAGCTGTTGTACTGTCCCATCTTTCTGTGCCCAGCAAAGGCCAGTGTGGCACTATCTGTGCATTGTGGACACAAATTAATGTATGAAAAACTCGTTTAATTGAAGTGGCTGTTTTCTGATGTTACCTTTCTCCAGGGTATGTGTGTGTGTGTGTTTGTATGCAAAATCACAGCAGCATTATATCCTAAGAGATGGGTTTGGGCGTAACGAGAAAATGACCCAAGATTTCAGCCAAAGCCAAGAGAGCAGAGCTTGTGACTTGTGGAAACCTGGCTTTGATTAAAATGCTGTTTGTGCAGTGTTAGCACACACAGCTCCTCTGCCAAGTCACCTCTTGCTGCCAGCTCTGCAGTGCTGCTCCCTGCGCTGGTGTCACTGAGCTGTGCTGAATTAGCTGAGCTCCCACGTACGTGCAAAATTCTGATTGCACAGTGATGTCACACAGAGCAGCCTGAGCCTGCTGCTGGATTTACACCCTCTGTAGGTGATGGGAGACAGATCCACATCAATCCTCTGGGAAATGCAAACACTGACTGTCCAAGTTCTCAGGTTCCTGAGGGACAAATTAATGTGAACCAGTTTGTAGCAGGAGTGGCTCAGTGGTCAGTGGGGCAACACCCAGACTGGCCAAATAATTTTTCAGGAAATGCTCAAGCATGTAGTTAACAGGTCCCTGGAGAAGGAACCCCTTGCTTGACTTGATTCAATGAGAAGGAGAGTTATTTGTCCTGCCAAAATGGTGAAAAGTCTGTCCCATTCAAGTGGCTCTGCTGTCCTAGCTGGCCTGATGTGGTCAGGGAGAGAAGTTTGTAGGATGGTGTGTCACATGCAACTCTGATGTGTCTTTTATTGGGATTAGCTGAGCTGATGACCCTGGGAGAAGATCTGGAGAGTCTTCAGGGTTATCAGGTCCAGTCCAGTGCAGTTTCCCTTGACTTTCTGCAATGCTCTCCTTTAAAGCCAAGTTGAGCCCAAAGGAAGATTTTGGAGGGGAGGGGTGAGAAGGGTGGAGCAGGTTGGGTTAAAGACATCACTGTAAGATACACTTTGTGTCTCCATATGAAAATAGCAGTTTCCCCCTGAAGGTCACATTCCCTGTTCCCAGTTCTAGAGCAGTCAGTGGCCAGGGGCTGCTCCAGGACTGCAGAGGGGCTCAGGAACCACCACAGGACTGAGCTGCCTGCTGGTCCATCACCCAGCTGCTGCTGCTGCACATCACCCCCTGAGATCAACCACAAAATAGCCAGCAAGGAGTTAAACACAATGCAAAAAATAATGCTTCCCTTATTTTCTCCTTCTTTCCCCTCCTCCTCCCATGTGCTTTTATTTTTGTCTTGAGCTAAGTAGAAACGTTGGTTTGGTTTTTGGGTTTTTTTTTTCACTTTAGCTTAGCTTATGTTGTTTGATTTTTACACAATCCTCAGGTACCTAATGAAATTGCCACATGCTCAAGGGAAAACAAGTTTCATAACAGAACGACAGTAAAAGGTTGCTAAAATCCTTTAGGATAGAGAAAGGATTAGAAGGAGAAAATGCACAATAACGTAGACATTTGGTTTAAACACAACAAAGGGTTCCTAGTGCACTGACATACCAGAATCCAACAGAAGTATTCATAATTACTAATAACAAAAAGGCTGCTCTATTATGACAATTCCATTCAAACTAAAACACATGTAAAGCTTGTGTGCTTGGTGAGTGTGTTTTGATGATAGGTCTGGTTTAAACCTAATCTGCTGAAATACAGACAGGATAGGAACAATGCTTTCTCTAGGGATCAACAACTTTGTCCCTGAACAGACTGCCTTATGTAAACACCCATAATTCTGTTAAAATTCATGCAGACAGCTTGGATTAAAAAGAAACAAATATCAAGCAAATAAACAAAAGTCATGAGCAACAGGGGCTGGTAAAATCATTGTAGGGAAAAGTGCTCTTTGAAGCATATGCCAGTGTATGCTAAATCAAGAAAATTAATATTAAACACTGCAGATCACAATATTGAACACATGTTCCACCTTCTAAAGGAGCTAGGAGAAAGGAGCTAGAAATCCTCCTTCCAACAGTGGACATCTTGTTCAGTGGGATTTTTAGCCTTAAAAAAACCCAGCCCTGAACTGATAACTTAGGTGTTCACCACTACTTTGGCTTTCACTTTTCATAACACTGTACAGAATAACGGTTCTGGCTTGGGCCTTGCAGCTGGCACTAATTTATTCAACTGGGCATAAAGGTGGCTTACCCAGAGGATTTAAAGAGCTGTGGTTACATGGGTTATATTTTAAAGCAGTAAGGACAGAAATTAAATTCTTCAAGTGTTTGTCCCCTTCCAGTGTCTTTTAGTTCATCAAGAGGGATTAAAATGTGTCTTGGAGTTGACAAAATGACTTGGGGAGGTCTCAGACTCTCCTTTAACTGTTGACATAGGGAGAAAACTCTGTCTTTATCAGGTTTTTAAAATTTGGTTTCAGAGGGGTTGTTTGGGGTTTTTTGTTGTTGGGATGGGGTTTTTTGTTTGTTTTTTTCCCCTCTTTTCTTTGTACTCTCACATTTAAATTATGTTCCTCATGTTCCCAGTGATTATGGGACTTTTGGATTTTCCTTAAAATTTCTGCTCTTTCTGCTTCTGCCACTTGCCAGGTTTTTATCCCTGTTAAAGGTTCTGGGAAAAGCTGTGTGTGAGCCATCCCTGAGACTCAACAGCACTGACTTCAGCCTTCTATTTTTAGGGTAGGCTACGAGACTCTGGGCACCCTGCTTGGGTGGCCTTTGCCACAAGGCAGGTCAGCTTTAATGTGGGCATTTCAAGAAATATTCCCTACCTTCAGGTGGAGGGACAGGCAGGAAATCTGTAGGAAGCTTTCCAAACTGGTGGAAGAACACGGGAAAAAAAAATATCTGTGGCTCTGGAATGCAGCATATGGCCAGGGAGCCTGGGCTGAGGAACGTGCTGAGGGCAGGCTCTGGGATTCCTGAGCCAAGAAGTTGTTTGTTTTCCTGGCTGTGTTCAAAGCAACCAAACTTTGTGTGCTTGCAAATAAATGGGGTTATACCACAGGTGCATCTGCCAGGTTTCAGTCAGAGAGAAGAAAAATAAAATCTTACAAGGTCTGGCTAATTGCAGTGGTTCAGATAATGCACTTCAAAAGGGGAAAGTTTAATCACTGTTTAAGCAACTTCCTTTTCAAGGTGCTTTGTCATTCAGAATTTCTCTTCAGTGGATTTTCATGGATTTTCCTACTTGGAAGCACTGAAATTTGGCTGAAATACCCCTGAAGTGAAAGCCTTTCAGTGGCAGTGCCATCCTTTCTTAGTTCATAACCTTATCTCCAGCTCTTATTCATGACCTTAGGACAAGACTCTACTCTGACCATGATTTATATCTTGTATGAGGATCTCTCTGGAATAAGACTGAGAAGAAAGACTGGCAAATCTTGCATTCAAAAAGCATTCTCTGAGGGCTTGGTATTTAGCTCAGTTTTCAGTTTCAGCACTGCTTACTTGTGTTGGAAAAGTTATTTTTGGTTGCTTTCTGCGCTTCATTATAATTCTGAAAATGACTAATTTGATGTGAC
This sequence comes from Pycnonotus jocosus, assembly GCA_013400435.1. Taxonomy (NCBI): domain Eukaryota; kingdom Metazoa; phylum Chordata; class Aves; order Passeriformes; family Pycnonotidae; genus Pycnonotus; species Pycnonotus jocosus. Next base: position 115,687 of record VWYP01001520.1, on the reverse strand, counting down.
ATTTACTAATGTAGTATGATCAGACATAATTTGATCTTATTAACTTAGATTGTACCATATTAGCAAACATCGGGTTCTATTTGAGAAATTTACACATGCTGCAAATATGGATACACCTTGAAATCATACTGTATTAGGATAATTTGTCACCTTAATGTTGTATTTGGTAAAGAGTGTCAGCATATACTGCAATTTATAGCTACCTACTTACAGATCTGCAAAGATTCAGATTGTCATATTGTTCCATCACTTAAAAAAAAAAAAAACAAGAAAAAAAACCCTTTCCCAATGATACAAGACCACTGCAGTTCAAATGCTTGATGTCTTCCTTTGCTTTGGAAATGCTTTCCTTGCATCTTTGGTGTCTGAAATCTAAATAAGCTGAGTGGAATAAAGAGGTAATCTTGTGGAATAAAGAGTTTAATGTCCTGTCTGTGAGTGATGATGGCCAGTGTGGCCTGAGAAGTTGCCTGAACTGGACAGCAATGGACACTGCAGTGGCCCAGCTGTATCAGCAGCACATTGATCTGTGTGCTGCTGCCTTTTGCCTTCCTGCTGGGCACCAACTGAGTCCTTAAAAAGACTAAATATTTGTTGGTATTATTTATGTAGGAATGGAAAGGCCAGTTGCCTTTTATAACCCTGTGCAGTTGAGATAGTAACTCTCATGTCCACTTCTCCCACTCTGCTCCAGAGCTGTGATTTCTCTTTGCCAGCTCAGGCTGTAACTAGAATTTTATCTCCTGTGTTCCAGTGTGAGACTCTGTATCCTTCTCTTGGTGGGTTTTTTCCTGCTGGTTGGCTGGTTTTTTTGGTATTTTTGAGGGGGGAAAGAAGGGTTTTTCCCTCATCTTGAGGAGTACTGATCTTTTTTTCTTGATCTTGAGGGCATTGTGCATTCCCATCTGAGACTTTGGGATTTAGACAATTATATATTGGACTGGGCATCCCTACAGAGGAATTGCTTCAACTCAAAGAGGGAAAGAAGGCAGGAGCAATGTGTAAACAGTCCTGGAGCATCTACTTTCCCAATGTATTCCCCAAGTTTTTTCCCCCAGTCTAGATTCATTATGGTGTCACTGCAGCAGAAAAGAGAGTTTCTAGAGGAGAAAAGAAGGCTGAAGACCCAAATTTCACACAACTGCCCCAGTGAGTGCTGGGATCAGCTGTGTGGCTGGACAGGAGAGGGTGGGGTATGGGATGAGCACCAAAGCAGCTGCTAATCCAGGGTGTCTGATGAAAAGTGCAGATTGCTTCCCATCCACAGTGGAAAGAATTTTTTTTTTAATAGCTAAAAATAGAATTAAAAGGAAGAGCTAAGAACTTGCTGTAAAGACTCCAGTTGTGACTGCCATGATCCACTGGCACCTGCTGGGATGAGGCAGAGCAGGCTGTGCACACACCAAACCCCAAACTCTGTTCAGCCTGGCTGAGCTCAAAGGGAGCTGCTCGTGCACACCTGGCAGGGTGAGCCAGGCAGGGTGAAGGCTGAAGCTTGAGCCTTAAACTTCAGACTGCAGGGCATGAGTGACAGGTGATACTTGACTTCTTTTTGTCTGTCAGAACAGTAGCTGTCAAAAAAGCTTTTATTTTTTTTTCCATAGTCCAGAATCTTTTTGATTTAGGTGTCAGGTTGCCCCTTTGATGTAACTTTTGCAAAACCCCTCAATGAGGTTATTAGAAAATCCTCACTGAACCAGTACAACCTTAGTGAACAAAAAACTGAGCAGAGCACCTACAACAAAAAGGGTGTTTGAGCTCTTTTCATTGACCATAAGTTTGAAAATATATATTTAGTTTCAACCATACAACAACTTTGATCCAAAACTGATAATGCTGCATCTTTCCCGATGGATTTTTCCCTTTTGTGTTATTTTTTCATGCTCTATTTGGAAAATTACAATCAAAGGCAGTTCCAGGCTCTTAATTCCCTTTGTTTCCACCACAATGTTCTGAACACTGAGCAAATCCAGCTCAGCCTGAGCTCCTGTTCCTCTGATGTTTTACATCTCTGAAGACAATGCTGCCTCCTGCTCTGCTCTTCAGACATCTTACAAGTGGGATGCTGGTTGGAAATATGAGGGGCTTTTGTCAGGTGATTTCTGTGTTTTCAGGTATACCCAAAAATAAGCAAGGTGCCTTGAATTTAAACTGCCTTCACATTATTGTTCAGTGATGCAAGCATGTTAAGGAGCTGCTGGTCCAGAATACCTTCCTCATCCCATCACACAATCACATAGAGAATATCTCAGGCATTTTTGTCCATAATGAATTTCAAAGATGGACATAAATTGGCAAGAACTTGCCTCAAACTTACACCAATTCTCTCAGTTTTAATTTCAGAACAACCTTGGCTTTATTCTTCCTGAATTTGCCTTAGATATATCTATCTCCATTCTTGACAGGTACTGTTCTTGCAGGACACTTCAATCTTCTTGTGTATTTTAGCTGGATTGGCTATTTCAATTTACACTGAAATTCACTGTTTTGATGAGGTGCTTTGTTGAGGTTGAGTTTTATCCACTTTTTGCATTGTTTTTTAAGATGACAGTGCTGGTATATGTGTAAGTGTGGACAAACATTCAGTGTGTCAGCTCCAGTGTAAGCAACTTTAAAGAATCTTTAACTAACAGGAACAGAAGCTGGGGGAATGCCATCAGGTTTTTTGTTTTAGATATTCTTCCTCTGGCATGGTGGATTATAATTTCACTTGTATGCATACAGACAAATACAATAATAATTTCTAAATACAATGCATCATTTTCTCTGTGAATTTATAATTTCATTGAGGGGGTGATTATTTCCAATCACTTGGATTCAGAGTTTTTCAGGCTGCAAGATGTCAAATCTCAAGGTTAGGCTGATCCTTTGGGCTCCAGGAACACTCACTGGGGAGGGTTAGTCAAGGCTAAACCATTCTCCTGTCCTTGAGTGATGAAAGCAACCAGAAACCAAATGAGTTTTACCCATTCTTTAACTTGCTCTGGTGTTGGCTCTCCAAGTTCATGTGGAAATTTCTATGATATCTATAAAACTCTAGTGGAAACTTTTTTCAGGAAAATTCACTTTTAAGGGAATAAATGGTCCAGATGTTGAAAGGGTTGTTTGGGGGTTGAGTAGTATCAGATCAAGTCAAGACACATAATAATTCTGCACTGTTAATGAAATGTAAAAGGAAGTAAATTATGAACATAAAGAAAAGGCCATTTGGGTTTTTTTTTTTTCCTGTAAAATCACAGAAGTGCCCCATTAATTTCATCATGGGATTAATAGTTCATCTGCCAGTAGTTCAAAGGGGATACTCACATAGTATTTTGTTTTATGCTGGTATTACATCAACCTCTGTGACTGCTAACCCTGCTCTTAGATACAAAAGAGATGTTGGGATGGAATTAGGTCTTCAGATTACACAGACATGTGGACCATTAATTGAACCTTGCACAATCAAACTTCTAGAGGTTTATATTTAAATGCTGTTAGTGACCATTTAAAAAACCTTTCAAATGAAATCCAACCCATACAAGGAACAAGGCAGTGAGCAAGCAGGGCTGGGATTTGATAATGAATTACATGTATTGAATGGGCAGCCATGTGGAACAGTTCTAAGTGATGAAATCCCTGTTTGGGGCTGTGATTCCTTGTCTTGTGCTGCACACAGAAGTTTTTTTCAACAAAAATTCACTCCCTCAAAAACAAATATAAGAGGATGGGTTAGAATATCTCTTTTAAAATTGGTGTCTGCCTTTGAGCAATGGTGTAATGTTGGGTGCCTCACACAATAAAATCTATTTTATCATCTGTATGGGCAGGTGTGAGCAGTGTAATAAAAAAATCTCCTGGCAAAATCTTGTTGGATGGACCTTCAGTCTTCAGGAACTGAGATTCCTTTTGACTTTATGCTGTGGAGGAGCAGAGCCCTCCTCTCCCAGAGCTGCACCCTCAAATCCAGGTGCTGTTATCACTACCCAAGAGAGCACTGGCCCCTGTGGCAGCAGCAGTGATGCAAAGGTTGCAAGGATTTGTGCAGGGTCACACCCAGCTGAACATTCCTGCCTGGCTTCTTAAAATCTACTGGCAAGGAAAGGGAGGTAAAAACTCCAATTCTTTTTGATGCAATTAATTAATTCCACCTCTATAGAAAAATCAACAGGATTTTATGGGCTCATTTCTTCTTTTGGAGCTGCATTTGCTCAGATAAATTCTGTGTTCCTCCTGCCAGACAAGGCACTGGAAGGCCCCATTTCTTTGCAGTGCTGCAATCTTTGAACAGCTCTTCACTGCCCCTTTCATTTTGAAAAGGAACTTGCTATTTTTGGGGCAAAAGAAATCAGAATATTTGTTGCAAAACTGCAATTTTTGTTACAATACAGGTACTGTTTTGCCCCAGTAGACTTCTGTTTGCATGGAGCTTTTGTTAAGGAGAAAGGAATGAGTAAATGTGGAGTTTTACAAGTGATTAGAGCAAGTTGAAGTTAGGCTGGGGAAAAGCAGCCCTTGCAGGGAGGGTCTGCCAGGGGAAGTGCTGAGTGAAGCTGTGGAGCCTCTCTCCTTGGAAATAGTTAACATTAGATCACAGATGACACCTGTGATTGATGCTCTATCCCTGCCACCCCTGTGACCTCTCCAAGTTCCTTATGCTCCTGTAATTCTGGGTTCCAGCAGTGGAGCAGAAACGTGGATGAAATACCAGTCTTAGAGCAGCTCAGATATTGACTTTTACCTCCAAGGTCAGGGGCAATGAAATGTGGAGCACTGGGCCAAAAGTGATCCCCTACATCAAAGTGTCAGCTCACCTGGCTTTGAAAGGCTGGGTTCTTTAATCCCTTTTGTGATCTTTATAGAGTTGATCTCTAAATACAGTTAGTGTCTGTGATGGGTACATTTAAGAGAGATGATTATTGAGGTGGTAGAGATGTGTATAATGCCTATTCAGAGGTCACTGGGCTGACAATCACAGAATTACTGGCATGAGTAAGAGCATTCCTCTGCAGAACTTTTCACATGCAAATGTCTAATTCCTGTCTTTATCGCAGGAGCTTTAAAATACGGTGAACCAGTCGGTGTATTCTCCTTTCAGAAAGGTACATGATGATAAATGCTATCACCTGAAATTATTTTTTTAAAACCACTACAGTTGGAAAGAATGAAATTTGATTCCACCTAATCACAGATGTTTAATATTATGCAACTGAGGCTTTTCATTGGTGCAGACTTTTTATTTCCATCGTGTACTTTTAATAAAATATGCCTAATAGAGATATTGGGAACATATTTTTCAGATGTACATTTTCTTACAGGAAGGTATTGAAAGATAAGGCAGTTTTGGATTTACTGGAGCAAAGTCAAAAGCATCATTACCTGTGTCACAGCGAGCTGCTGGATGGAAACAGCTTTAGGAGTTTTGGATGCTTGGATTTGAGGGAATTCTTTTCAGCTGGAGCATCTTGTTTGTTAGAAGCTGGATGAAGGAAGGAGGGTTGTGGGAAGGCTGTTCTACCAAGGACAAGGTACAGATCATTGTGGCACTCTCCATGGATTAATCCATTAGTGTCTATTCTTTGTGTTTCCAGAACATGAATGCTACCATCCATTTTAATGAGGATTGTGTTTCAAGTGCTCTCTATCTGACATGAATTTTTGGCTTGGTAAGAGTCCACATGTCTCTTGTGTGCAGCAAGAGCTCTTCCATTTTAGCAATAACCATATTCAGAATCTGTGGCCTATCCTAATTTGAATTCAAACCCGAGGGGTAGGTCCTGAGCAAAATTAAATTGCTTTTCTGAATGAATGACAATTGTAACCATATTATTCAGTCCTGAAATTGGATGGTTCATTCAGAGAAATTAAGGCTTAAAAGAGGCATCTGTAGAATCACTCCAGAAAACTGAACATCCTCCCTCTGGGGAAACAAAATAGTTAAAGCATTGATGGCAAGATAATTAAATAAATATAAAAACCATTTCTGATTTGAAATTAGATTTGCTTGTTTTGATCTAGAAAGCTGGTTTGTCTTACAACCTTTTCTACATGAACACTGTCTTGAGCTATTTCTCTGCTCACATAGACCAGCATGATAATATCCAGGCAATTAAAATGTTATTCATTTATTCTTAGTGATATATTTTGAAAATTAGCTTCTTTCTCATATGTGAAAAACTGAGTCATAGAGAAATAGAACATTCTGGTTGCAGCTGTATTAGATTTCTAGAAGAACTGGAAATTGAGTGCAGATCTCCTGAAGCCTGGTGTGTGAATCTTGATGTGTGAAAAATAAAACATAATTCAAAACCAAGAGGGCTGCTAAAAAAGAAAATTGGATCATAACCTCTGTCCTGACTCTTTCCACTTGCTGCTCCTAATCCTAATTTCCTCTCTCTGCTCCTAATCCAGGAGTCAGCAGGAACACGAGAAGGGCCAGCATTTTTGTCGAGGTGTTTTGAGCACCATAAATAATTCAGAACTTTATTTCTATGTTGCTCATGCACAGTCATCACTTGGGAACCACTAAAAATAATAGTGAGGCTGATGATTAGCTTCTGGCGTGACTGCATGAATTGTGATGAGGTTTGACTGGGTTCTAGATGCCAGCAAACGTTTACAAATGCAGCCCTTGAACTGTGTTTTCTCCATGTGGTTATTTTCCAATATATCCTGAACTCCTGCCCACAAAATGGTTGTATTGTCTTTAAAGGATGGAATTCTGCCCTGCTGTGCTGTGCCTGCAGTCAGACAAGTACAGGGCTGTTCTCCACCCTGCCACTTCTGTCTCATTGTTGCTACACTGGTGCAGGAAAATTAGGGTTTTTCAACAGACAGTCCTATGGGATGTGTCTGTGCTTGGAGGAAAACACCCAAGGCACTGGTGAAGGGCTGGGAGGAGATGCACAATTCATGTCTGCAGCACCACTTTGAAAGGTGCCCTTTGCCAGGATAAACTGAGCACAGGCTGGGGTGTCCTGCCCTGGATGGGAGCAGGGCCACTGCTGTTAATAATCACTGCCAATAATCAGTGCTGATTGCCCTGGCACAGTGAGCTTGTGTGGCTGCCCAGGGATGGGAATCATCCATGAGCTCTCATTTTTCCCCATGGAAATGGTGCTTTTGCACCTCAGACCATGGAAAACCTTCTCAGCAGAGCTTTAATGCAAGAGAAAAGCCTTTGGGGAGGGCAGGGTAACCATGTGGGGACTGTAAAACTTGCATGTGTTTGGTGAGTAACCTCAGCACAGTCTGAGGGAGGCTGGTGGAAGCAAATTGAGAAATGCCTTGCAGATGGCAAACTTCAGCCAAGCCAATCCCCAAAACCAGGCTGCTGCAGAATGACAGCCCCCAAGGTCATGTCAAAGACATGGAATAAACCCAAACTACAATCTGAAAGGTTGTGCAGAAAGCTCCAGTAGTGTAAGAAACCCAAGATGATGTGATACTTTCCATGAAGAAGAAAACCCTTGCTAGTGAGAGCAAAGCTTCCAAAATAATCTCTTCCTCTCTGCCTTTCTTCTCCTTTCTGCTCTCATTGCAATAGATGATGTTACTCACTGGCTTCAAACTACTGCAGGGATCCCTGTGGGGAAGGACAGACTTTCCCACAGCAATTCCAGAGGGCTTAGCAGAGCTTGTTCACTCTGATGCTTTTCCTCCAGCTTTTCTCTCTTTCCCTGTGGCAGTCCTTTGCCTGGTGCTCTTGCAGAGACAGCCTGCTCTTAGCATGTTTACTGATTTCCAGCTTTTCCACTGGCAGCACATATTCAATCAGAATTTCATATTAGTTCAGCAACCCACAGCAAAAGGGAAGGCCAATATTGCTGGAATGTGATAATAACCCTGTGCACAGGCTTGCAAAACCTGCTGTAGCAGCTTGCACGCTGTTACCTAAAATCTCTAAACTTTTATGTGTAGTCTAACTAAAAAGGATGATGAATACCTCCACCCTCAGAGCTTTAAAAGGCTGAGATGGAGAAACATCTGCTAGGAATAGATTTGATGCTGATTTGGGGGCTGAGGACACGTTTTAGGTGACCTCTCAAGCACTGGTGTTCCAGGATTTCATGTTCCTTCAGAGGGGAACAAAGGAAGGACCGTGGTGTGGGTGGTGTGAACAGGTTTCTCTCACCTCCTTGTTTTTCTCTCCTCCTTGGCTGTTTCCAATCCCAGTGCAAAGGAGAGGAGCCATTCCCTCTGCTCCCATTCCACACCAGCTCCCAGCTTTTCTCCCATGCCCTGACTGAAGGTGCAAATAAAGCCAAGCAATCTCCTGATTATCAAGGTCAGCCTTTCACCAGGGGACAGCAGTGTCAGGCTGTCTGCACATTGTTGCTCCTTTGTGTCTGCTGGCACTTCCCCAGGCTGATCTGTCTGGGCAAACTGCTTGTGTTTGTGCAGAGCTGCTCCTGTCCTCACAGATCCTGTCCCTGCCAAGGAGGAGGTTGGGCAGTTCCCCTCTTTCCTTGCCCTTCAGGCACAGAGCAGCTGTGGGCTCAGATGATGATGCACAGGGGTGCAGCAAAGGTAGAATTGGCTTGAGGAGCCTCCAGACAGGTGGGACAGGCCTGGGACTGGAGGGACAGTCAGGTGTCCTCTGTGATGTCTGCCAGAGTGCTGCTGCTAGGAGGGAGCAGGGCCTTGGAAGGGTGGATGAGCAGCAGCAGAGGAGTTGGGAATATCCTTTCATGGGTATGAGGAAGTTAAAGGCAGCAGTGTCTTAGCCAAAATAAACAGAGGACAGGGCAAGAGAAAGCTGGGCAGGATGCTCAAGGACACAGGAACCACATGTTCTTACCATGCTGCTAAAAGCAGCAGCAGGCACAGCCCGTTCTGGAGTGTGCTGGGATGGGCTGGTGGCATTTCAGAGAGCAGGGCATGGCTGTGTGAGGCCACAGGGAGGGCTGGGAGCTTGGCCCTGTGAGGTTTTGTGCTCTGATAACTGTCCTGCTAAGCAAAACTGGGATATCAGACTGGGATGGGAAAGGGAATCCTGTAAGTATTGGCAGAAAAAGCTCTTCTGTGCTTGCCCTGGTGCCCCAAGCCATCCTGATATTAATGTTCAGCTGTGGTTCTGATGGAGTTCAGGGCTATGTGAATGCAGCATAGCTCTTCCCAAGAGGAAAAATGCATTGCTGTTAGCCTATTATTGATCTCGTTAATTATAGTAACTGATCTAGTATTAACTTTGCACTGGAGCTTGTGAGTCTGCAGCTAGAGAAGAGACTGACTCAAACTCACAGCCATGTGAAACACTAATAACTGCATGGGGTTTTTGTTTCTTAAGAGATCACCAGTGATTTGAATGGTGGTGACAAGTAACTGGTTCACCTGGCTGTGTTTGTAGAAGAGCTGAAAAACTAAAGCTATTCTAGAAAGTGAAGGGATTTTCCCTTAATGAATATTTTAGCGATTCATGTGTAATTATTTGAACTTTCTAAATTGTAAATTATGCTGCTACAAATTCATCCTTTTGAGTTATACAGGAGCTTCATGGTGCTTTAGAGTGCATTAACTCCCTTGAAAATCCCTCACCCATTCCTGTGCAATTTATTCTCCTGTTCTCTGTAATGAGTTAATCTATTTTGAATGAAGTTGAGTTGCTTGCTGTATGACTACAGTGTAAAAGCTGCTTCCAGTTCCTGTCTCAGCTGGCTGGCACAGCCCCACAGCCATTCCCACAGCATCCCTGCTGCTCTGTGCCCAGTCTGCACAGGAATTTGTGGGTGGGTTTTACCTCTCTGGGATTGCTGAGAGCAAAGACAAACCTGAGAGTTGGTCCTCAAAGCTGTTCCAGCTTGGGGAACACCTGAGTGTCCAATTGCTGGTAAAATCCTTGCTGGATTTAGCATTTACCATTTACCTCTGCCCAGCCACGGAGCAGCTTCCACCTCAGACCCAGAAGGGAGACCTGCTCTATAGATTCTACATCATTCAAGCCTAAGAAAACCTTTCCTATTGACATTTGAGGGGCAGAGGGGACTTATTCAGAGGTCAGTATCTAAAACAAATCCAGACTCCTGGGCAGGTGATGTATGTGCTGCATCCTTGATGCTCTTGTTATTGGAAAATGATGAGGAAGTGAGGTAAATGACACAGACCTGGTGTCCTACCTGCAAGGCATGGAATATCTAAGGGTTTCTGCTAATGATAAGCCATCATTCTAAATGCTGCAAACAGCTGCAGGTGCTTTATTATTCAAGGCAAATCATTGCCTTCATTTGTTTCCATCAGAAACTGAGTTAGAGAGCACATCTCTGAGGAAGGGAAATTAAATAAGTGACTCTTTTGACAAGAATTACATATTACTGCAGCTTGGGCATTATCAGGATCTAGTTTATCAGTGTAACAAGATCGTGTGTTCTTAATATAAGGCTGAGATATATTTAGATCAGAGGAGCATTTTTGAGAAACATGAAAAAGGAAAACACAGTGATACAGGGGAAAAAACTGGAAAATTTTACAGCAGAAAATTTTATGTATGAGAATGGTTCCTTGCTTTTGAAAGTAGAAATTCAAATAATGGGCACATGGTTTGCTATAAGATGCTTGAACCAGCCTTTGGTCTCACACATCTTCCAGAGTTTATAAAACACAAATCCAGGCCAACAATTTGCAGAATTTGTGCTCAGCTCGGCCCTCATTCTCGTGCTGAAGTGTTTTGCTCAGCCCTGGCCTGCAGTTTGATTTCTAGCTCCCATCTTTCCCAGGTACCAAGTGCCTTGAATACCCTGGTGAATAGCAATTAATGACACTCAGCTACTTCAAATGCTGGGATAAATTGCAGCAGCTCCCAAAAGTGGCTATTAGAGCTAATCAGAAAATGCTGTACTTCCTGCAGAAAATGTCAACTTCTTGTTTTTGTAAAGCAAAAGCAATCAGGAGAAGTTCTCTCTCCAAGGAAAGCTCCTTTAAAAGAAAACTGCACACATCTCATAAATACTTGCTCTGGTCAAAACTCCGGATTTCTGTCAGAAATTTTTTGCTGGGTTTAATGGTTATTGCTGATACTGCCAAATACTGTGATCCAGTTGCAAGGAATTTTAATAGAGGCTCCTCTTAAGCACTGCATCCCCTCGAATTGACTCTGAGGTTAGGAATATTATGGCTTGTGAGATTCTGGGGTAAAGTATTGCAAAGCAGAATATCGGTGTTTAAAAAGGATGACACCGTAAAAACCTCCTGAGGCTTAAAATTTATGACCATCTACACCACAAGAGAGTTGAGTCAAGGGCAATATTTCAGTGCAAACAAATCAAATGTGATTGTTTCTCTGAACTTGAACCAGATTTAGATTTTTTTTTTCAGACCTAGCATGAGTTCAGCCTTTATTTTGTTAAAATTGTGAAGTTAAATGAGTTTAAAGATTTCCTGCCTATGAATTTGGCATGCAGAAGTGAAGTGCATTGGCAGGTGCTGCTGTTGAACTCTGTTTCTGAAAAACACTGCAGCTTTTATTTTGTATTAAAGGAGTTAAAATAATTGTTATTACTGTGTTAACAAATCTCTTCAGCTATTTCTGAAAACCAGTAATTTGCCATATTCTATTTCTATGGCATGTTTTTATTTCTGCAGATTGGACATCCAGAAAGTATAATTGTACTCTTTTTTGTTATCATTAATATTGTTAATCACTTCTGGGACAATATTTAATTGCTAATAAGTTTTGCCTCTCAGTGAAATTTCTAGAGTGAGTCAAGTTAAATTTGCAAAAGGTGTAGTTGATAATAATTCAGCATCTTGGGAATGCTATTTCATAGCATTCAACAATATTGCATTGCATGCTATTGTAGAAGGGAGATGATAACACTTGAAAGATTAATCTGGATAAGCCAAGTATTCATGCTGCTTTCTGGAGTTATGTAAGAATGGAGTTTTAAAGGAGATGTTTATTTGACCATTTTGTCTGGCTATTTTCTAGGGACAAAACCAGCATCTAAATGTCCACTTCAGCCAGTAAACAAATCGAGAAGTCTCAGATTTCACCTCTGGCTTAAGCTACAAGAGGAGTAGTGCTAGTGTAAACAGGAATAAAGTTCCACCTGTATCCTGCTGAACCATTTGATATGTGATGTTTGGATAATTCGCTGTGCAATAAAAGCCTGAAAGGTTGATTTTGCAAAACAAACACCTCCACCAGTGACACTGCCCCCACACACAGATCTGTTTGGCAGAAGGGCAGTAGCTTCAGTCCAAGTTTTTAATGACTGTGCTCAAAACTCACAAAAGCCAGAAGCTCTGAAAAGCATCTGCCAGTGGAGAGCGACCCCATGAAGTGGGAGATGGAGATGGGAGATGGAGATAGAGATGGAGAGGGTCTGGGGGGGAATTCCAGCTCCGGGCAGCCTCACACCCCATCAGCAGCTTGGGAAGGTTTCCATGGAGTTCAAATGCTTTTACAGGAGGTGATTATCAGTCGTTTTGGACCTGGCAGGGCAGAGCAGTGTGATTTTTGCTGCCAGCACTGGGCCCTGGTTGCTTGCAGCCCTCTGGATGCTGTTTTACCCAACGTGGCTCTTGATTTGGGGGTTTATGTTCTTCCTATGCTTCCAGGTGTCAAAGTTCAAGCTCTGCTGTGTTTGCTTTTTAACAACATTCTGGGGGAAAAAGAAAAAAGGGAATTTTTATGAGAAGGGAAGAAAGGGAGGTGGAACAGCTTTTTAAAGCTCAGGTTCCCCTGTCCAAAACCTAAAACAAGCCTAATCAAATGAACTTCTGTCCAGCTAGTTTCTGGCTAAACCATGCAATGAAAGTTTATGCACTCCCAATTTTGTCTGTTTTCTGTCCCTCTGATGTGTGCATTAACTCTGATTGCAGCCAAGGGATTATATATTCCTTGGTGTTGACTGCACAGATCTTGTAAATAAAGCTTGTAAATTGTTTGCTTTGACTATTTGCTCCTTGTGAGATGTGGATGTGTTTTTCTGTTTAATCAGAGCATGCTCAGAAGCAGAAGTGTGTTTCATGAATAATGGCTTTATCCAAATATAATGAATACAATTCTCCTGAATTCAGTGAATTTTTGGATTAGGTCTGAAATGAATGGCACGTAGAAAACATTGCTGAGAATCTATTTCAGTGCGTGCATGTCTCATTTCTTATTCACCTCAAAATATTTTGATATCTTGCACCTTCTCACAACCAGGCATATCTGTAACCGTGCTACTGGCTTTAAAATATAACCAAGAAGTCAAATGACTCAAAAATTTAGAGCACAGAATTTAACATGGTAAGGCTGCTTCTAAATAGCAGTGCCTGTTTTGGCATGGGAGACATTGGTCAGCCTCAAGGAGTGCTGTGCACCCTGTTTGCAGTTGCTTGAGATTTTGGCAGTCTTTTCCATCTACAGAAAGTTGATCACTTGTTACCCTGGACTGAAGTTTCCTGTGTGAGTTTCCCAGAAATCCTAGTGAGAAACAGTGGGGTTTTTTTTCCTTAAAGCCCAAACTAAACACTCCTGTGAAGGTCTGGTGGAGCCCCTTTGTTTGACCAATATTCTGCCCTCATTCCAGTGGTGCTGTGGTCTCATGGAGAATAAGGGGGAGTGATTCTACTATAAATATTTTCAGGCTTGGGAGGATAGGGCAGGGATTTCTGGCCATTTCTTTGAGTGTAGTGGTGGAGCACATGAGCTTCAGCAATAAAATCCAGGCTAAAGTACTTCCAGCTAGATTACAGCCTGATGGAATATGCTTTAGCATATTACTTCCAGGAGTGTTAGCAGCACATGCAGCATCCCTGATAGTAGTTTTTAATTTTAAAATAGTCAGTTTAGCTTTACAGGAATCAAACTTCCTTGAAATGCTGCTGCCTGGTGTTCAGGATATGAAACACTGTTCTGTACAATGTATTTTATTTCATTGCTGTTGGTCACTAAGGAAACAGCTCAGAAATTACTGCCTCTTCCCAGGCAGTGGTTCCCTGTTTAGAGTAGATGTTTGGAAGTAAGTAGGATCTTGGTGCCCATCAGGTCTGCTTGAAATGGCAGCTCAGAATGCTGAGTTCATCCTTGCTATGTGATGTCTGCAGAGCTGATAAATCCATCAGCTGCCACCACATGGGGTATGAGGAGCTTGCTCTGTGTTCTGGTGCTCCAGTTCTCCCCTGCGTTGTGCTGGTTAAATTTTATTCTTTCTATTTCTCACACTCTTGAGTCTTAAACCATTTCTCTAAACAAGTGGATTTATTCCCAGTGTGTGCATTACATGGAACTACTGTTTTGCTTTCTCAACAAAGAGTGGGCTGATGTTCTGAATTCAGCAAATAAAGCAGCTTTTTAATTTGAAGAGCATAGAGCTACCCAAAGATTCCATGTGTGAATGGAAAGGAAGCCTTGATCTCCCTTCCAAGGGCAACACATCCTCCTTTTTTTTTTAGGAAATTACCACAGCTGCAGAAAACCTGATCGCACTGAAATCAATGGGAGATTTGCTATTGGATTTGACAGCAACTCCTTCCTTTTCTTTATTTAACATCTAGGATACAGTAGACAGAAAACTTTGGGGTATGAAATCCAGAATTTTTTTCCTTTTGCTAGAGAGAGTCAGCATTTACTTATGCTACAGATTAAAAATGTCATGGCAAAGCACTGTCTCAATCAACACTTTTAATGATATGTGATTATTCATAGCTTTTTGAAAATGTCATAAGTAGTTCCACTTCACATGCTAACATATGCTTTCTAAACAAATACTGATGAGTTATCTTGGTTCTCAGTTTCTTACAGTAGAGTTACAGGTTCCTGAGTAAAGACAGAAATAATATTTAAGATACAGAGAAAGGTGTAAGTGTAAAGCAATTAATCAGTAAATAAATGCAGATATCCAGTGTTCAAAGCTGCTGTCCCAGGATTTTATCTATACTACTCTGATCTGAAAAATGTCTATTTGCCTTTCAGTATGAAAAATAGTGTAGATTTTTAAGCGTAACAGCTCTCTCTCCTAAAATGTTCAACAGGCTGAACACTGGCAAAAACACTGTATTAAACTAAATGATACCCCCAAATAAATGTAGGCTCTAAAGGGAAGGTGTGGTTATCACTGGCAGTGGTAGGGGTTACCTCAAGCTGTGTGCCAGTGATGTCAAGCAGTACTGCTTACATCACCCTCAGATTTTTATAACACAATCTGTCATCTCTGAACTAAAGATTACTCCTGTCATCTGCTATAGATAATAAAGGAAGGTGACAGCAGTCAGACTGCCACAGAATGATGAGCTGGGAGGGACAGATCCTGCTGGAAATCATCTGTGTGGCAGTGACACTTGAACCTGTTTTTTCTGGAAGAGGGAGACAAGCAGGTGGGAGGGACACGGGGCTGAGCGGTCACTTCTGAAGAGCTCCATAATTCCACCTCCTGGGAGCTGAGGGTGATGAATTAAATGTCACCAATTGCAAGAACAGACAGTCAGGAGTGCCAAAAGGAGTTGCTGAATGATCTAATAACTCCCGAGGTGCCAAAGGAGCCTGAGCATCAAAACTGCACCCTGGGCTGGACCATGTCAGGATCACCTATAGCTAAATGTGTAGGAGGGAAAATTTAATCTCTTACTTGGGCAAATATTTTTGCTGCGTGCTTCAGGGAGCACCAGACTTTCTAAACAGCCCAGTTTGGACCAGAATTTTTTCTGGTAATCTGCACGTGCTTGACTTGCACAGTGTCTTCTCCCTTGTGGGATTGGAACTTGCTGTGTTTAGTGATGATGAAGCTGAAATGCTTTCTTGTGCAGCACAAATAATAAACACAGAAGCAGCCTCACCAGCCTTTAGGGCAGTTGTACTGTATCACAGCTATATTGTTTATATTAAAATCTGAGTGCTTTCTGCAGGGATAACATCCCAGAACAGCCCTGTGGAAAATACCTCTCCTCGCCTCTCATCACAGTAAATTGTAGTAAGAGAAAAGTGTCTCTGTTTGATGAAAAAATATCTTGCAAGCCCAAGGAAGAGGTAAAAATACTCTACCAGCAGTTGTATAGGCTCCAACTAGATTTCCTGGGGAAAAAGTACAGGTGAGAGTGCACTGGCATTTGGAGAGCAGGATTTTGCATATGCCAGCTCATTACTCAGTGCTTTTTTAAAGCATGGACAGTTGTTGCTGGAAAGCTACAGAGAGAAAAATGTCATTGAATTTCAAGATGTTTATAAACAGGGTGGCTACCTGCAGTCGATGCAGCCTGCTCCTGAGAATTACTCTGTGTGTTTCAGCCTAATTAAACGCAAAAGTGTCATTTTTATATTTTCAGTGCAGGTTCTGCTAAGGAGCCTTGTGACAACCATTGTGGTGTAAGGGTTAGATGTTTCTATGGGGGGAAAATACAGATGCAAGCTTTAGTTACATAAGCCTTTAGAAAGGTTATGTTTCATTGCTTTTCACATTTCATCTAGTTCTTACTGGGGAAACGCTGTACTATAGAAAAATCATTATGCAGATCAAGAAACATGAGCGTGTCCTTACCACGGGAGGAAAAAATATAAATAATTAAATCTGGTGCCACCTCTTTCACAGCCCTAATCTCATTAATATAAAACAATTTTAGAGATGGAGAAGGGCTGATAACAGCATTGGACTCATGAGATATTTCTGTTTTCCATCCATCAGGCAGGTAATTGTGGGAGTTATGACTTTGTTAGGCAGAAATGTACAGCTCTAAAGAAGCGATAACTGAGCATCTCTGCTCGGCAGACAATGGAGCAGCATCCAGTAATTGAATACATCAATAAGCTTTCACATCTCGTATAACTTCAGTGCCCTGGACAGGATAGCATTAGACATAATCATATTTTGATCAGGAGAAAATAGAAGTTGGATGAAATAATATCAATTTTATTTACAGGGCAGAGAAGAAGCCATCCAGTCTGTGACAGAAAAATGATTTTTTTTTTTTTTTAAATCTGGCTTTGATCTGGCTCTGGGCTTTGATTTGGTGGCAAATGGGTCTATAACTCATTTAGACCAGCTGCCAGGCTTTTTCAAAGCACAGAACATTAAGCAGAATCCTGCTTCAAGGAATAAATACACAATCAACATAATAAATGGTGACAAAACAGCCCCAGCTCATTCTTTACAGTTTGAAGTTGCTACAGCCCACATGAAACACTACAGATACTCAGCTCAAATAGTGCTTATTGATTTGTGGCATTCTTGGGCCAAAGAGCATTTCTTCTGTAAAATGTTAGAATGAGAGCTCAAGGGGGGCTTGATGGGGTTGGGGAGTGTCTTTGTGTGAATTTTATTTGCAATAACACTTGCAGAGAGTGTCAGAAGAGGGAAGGTTATTGGGGTAAGGCGAGGGCAGGGCAGAACAGGGGTTATTTATGAACCCACAGCCTGTGAGCCTGGGCAGGGCTGGCAGAGGGGATGGGCAGTGCAGGGTGGCACAGGGGGAAGCCCATGGTACCCGTGTTCCAGTGGGGTTGGGTCTGGATCAGAGCAGGAGAGCTGCTCTCTGCCTGCAGGGAGTCCCCAGGGTTTTGTCCCTTGCAGGAGGAAGGGCAGCAGAGCAGCCCAGGCTGGATCTTCCTTGCCAGAGCCTGGCAATTTTGGGGAGCTGGACTGGCTCCCTGCTGACCTGGGGTGCAGTGATTGCAGAAGGCTTTGAGCCCCTTATGCCAGGCAGAGCTGTGGGTCTTTCAGCTGCATTTTGTGTGGAAAAGTGTATTTTTGAGCCCAGACTCCCCTCCAGGCCTCACTGTTTCCCCCAGCCCTGCTCAGAGATGTGAGTGCTCTCTTCAAGGCTCTGGTACAAGTCTCCTTTCATAATGCTGCCCTTCCCTGGGGGCTGCCTTGTGTGCATAAACCAAGTGTTGTCACCATGCTGCTTTCCAGGGGCTGACAGCCCTGCCTGCTCTGCTGGGGAGTCAGAGGCTGGGCTTTACCTCTGCAGAGCATCAAAAGCTCCACGAGTGGTTTTCAGGCTGGGACAGGGATACTGAGCAAGGATTTTTCTATCACGGTCAGGGGGATGTGCATTTTATACATAAGGGTTCATAAATTACAGGTTTATTTCTATTTTTCTTCTATTTTATTCTGTGCCAGAACTAAGCAGTGGGGTTTGCAGGAGGCAGTAGCTGAAAGATGGAATCAGGCAAATATTAAGAAGGAAAGCGCACTTTTAATCTGAGCTGAAATATCTCTAAAAACAAGCTTTCAAGTGAGACAATAGGATTCTGTGGTCTCCAGTCAAAACAAAGCCAAAAAGGTTTTATCCTAGCACAGGTTGTGCCCTTAAACCAGAGCACTTCATTAGGATCATAAGCAAGAATTCAAAGTGAAGTTTGATGGCTTATGTTACACAGCTCTGACCAGAGGATCCTCTTAAAAGATGGTTTTCTACATTAAAGCATATTTAATGATGCAAATATAATATCATGGTTATTTGTTCCTCTTCTTTAGAACTACAATAATTGGACCATATCCATTTTCTCTCTTTTCTGCTCTCATCTCAGTTTCATTCTAGTCTGAGATGTGGATCATTATCCCATGGTACAGACTATTTGCCTTGGCAGATTCTATGGAGAAAATAGTTCAATTACTTGAGCTGTTCTGGATAGGCAGGATAAATTTCTACGAAATCTTTTTTGCAGTTCCTGATTTTTTTTCAATAAGGAGCTTGCTTTGAAGTAGTTGGCAAGAGACAAATCAGGATTTAAATCTGGGAAAAATAACGGAGATTCTTCTGCTCCAAGTGAAAGTATTCAAGTAATGTATTTTTTCACATGGCTATTCCTTTCATTTCTGGGAATTAGGAGTCTGGTGGGTGACAAGCTTTGGAGGTGGAGTTTTACTGTCCCTACAGCCAGCCTGACCACTTCAGAGAAAACTCTCACCCACTATGTAAAAGTCCAAAAATGGAATGTAGGGCTCCTATGAGTTGTTGAGTGGTAGGAGAATTACTTTTCCAGTTGAGGTTTCCTGTCTCTTCTGGGCTAGATTGTGGCCTTCTGTTATATAAGAGGTAGAAAATGAAGTTTTTACATACGCATACACATGTGCACATGCCCCCCATTTGAAAGAGAATTACTCCAAAATATTTTCCTGGAGCCCCAAGGAAATTGCAAAACTAAAAGAGCTCTTCATTTCCATGAGTACCAGCAAAGAGCATCTTGGACTCCATCCTATCATCTGTAAAAACAGATTCATTCAAACAGATGAAATGCATCAAGCTCATTGAGATCAATGGGTCTGAGATGTTCTTCCTCCTGCTGGTGGGTGTTCTAATGCAAGAATAATTGATTAGATCCCTAATCTGATGTGTTACTGCTTAAATCATAGTGTAGGAGCTACCTCAAGCTCCCGAGGTCACATCAACAGAGGTGGTATCATGAAAAAATCAAATTTTTGGAAGCACAGCATGAGTGGGTGAGAAAAACTTGACTTTTGAGAGTCTTCTTAGCAGAAGTGTATTTTAGCTGTGCATGCTCAAAAGCAATGTAACATCACACCAGGGCTTCTGGATTCAGTCATTATTTTGCTTTTTGATAAAAGCAAATTTTGCTTTTATCAGTAAATTTTTTCTCAACACTCTATGTCCATACCTTGCATTCAAAATACGAAGATAGGGCAAAATCATTGTTTCAGGTTTCCTACCTGTCAGGATGTTCTTTCCATTAATGGATGAGCCCATTAATCTGTGTAACAGGTTGATTGGCTTCAGAATGCCCTGGGGAATAAAAAAGAAATGTCAGCTGTGTTATCCTGTGCTGGGTGAGGGAGAGCTGCCTGGTGGGAGACAGATCACAGTGATTTATGCAAGGATTTGTGTTCCTGCAGTTCCCTCACGCTGCAGTGAGCTGGTGAGCTCCAAAAGGGAAAGACTTTATCTCTCCCAGAGGTCCTATACCTTACCTGAAGCAAAAATGTTTGCTGTTTCAAGGATTCTTAGGAGTTATCTGTGCATTTGAGTTTGGAAAAAGATCAGGGTGGTTTGGGTGCTGTGAGGCAGCAAAGTGCTCTGTGCATGGAATTGGCTGCTGTGAGCAGAAGGAATTGGTCACCCCAAAACAGCCCATCAAGGTGAATTTTCTCCTCATTGCCACATTGGCCTCTCACAGCCAGATGTAGGAATTCCCTTGAGATGTTGGGTTAAATTGTGAATTTGCAGTTGGGGGAACAGGTCCTGGAGCCTCCTGCCTCGCACTGGGGGTGATTCCAGCCTGGGAGTTTGAGGCATGGGCAGGGCAGTGTGTGTGAGGGTCTGTGACAGTGTCCTCAACCCTTGTTGGGGTGTCCAGTGAAGGGCCAAGAGCTGAACTTGGATGGTCCTTGTGGGTCCCTTCCAGCTCAGGATATTCTGCTTTTCCCTGAGCCATCCTGACTGACACAGCCAGACACATGTATTCAATATTCCTCTACAGGACCATGTAATAGCCAAAATTAAATAACATCAACTTAAATAAGGCAAACAATCCCCGTGAGAAAAATTACCTTTAAATAAACGTAAGAGGATTCTTCTTCTTTTTTTTTTTAAATTTATGCATATTTCTTAAATAATGGGAAAACCAGGGTGTGTGGTTGAAAAGCTGGATTGTAGATCAGATAAGGACAAAATTCCTGATCTTTTCTATAATGTAATGAGCATGCTTTCTGAAATGACAGTTTATATGCTGAGTTCGAAATGGCTTGAAATTAAAATTTAAAATAGGACATTAAGCCAGGAAATAAATCTGAACAATGGTAATAGCCATACTGTACTGAAACTGGTTAAGAAATCACATAGCAGTGGACATAATTAATAGTTCTAATAGCTGCATTAATAGAAGTTTCATGCTAAATATTACACTGATGTTTATTTTCTCACATCCCTAGCAATGTGCATTATTAAGGCACTAGCCTTTATTCTAGTTTTAGGTAGTTCAATGCATAAATCAACACAACTTTTCAAATTCATTTTGGTTGCAATGATCATAGTATGGCAGGTCAATGACCAGCTTTGCTCACAGATTTATTCTCTTAGTTTCACGTCATAGACTTCTCTGTTGTGGCTACAAATTTTTCCCAAAGTAAATAAGCTTGAATGAACTGGGTGGGTTTTTAGTTTGATGGGGACTTTAATCTCATTTCTGTCTGCACTAGATGACAGAAGTGCACTAAAGATAGTGGTTCAATTTAGTCTACAAGTGCTTTAGACTGGAGAATAATCTGTAATTAACTGAGAATTTTACTCACTTTCTACTTAGCTATTAGTTTAAAGGGTTCATTTTAGTAAACTGGAGAATGTAAGGATCCTTGGAAATAAAAATCCCCTTAAAATATTCTTCTAGAACTACCCTTATTACTCATTTCCACAATGGCTTTGTTTGAGTTTTTTCCTTTTCATTTCTTCTCTTTATCCTTGTTGACTGCAGGGAAAAAAAAACAACAAACCAAACCAAACCAAAAAAAAAAAACCCCAAAAAAAAAAAAAAAAACCCAAACCAAACAAACAAAAAACCCCACCCCAAAACAAAACCCCAAACAACGAAAATCCAGTTCCTTTTATGAGAAAGTAGACAAAACCCCTTTTTTTGAAAGAGCAGACCTTGCAGATTTTCCGATCTCCTATGATGTGGATTTTTGAAAGATATTTATACACACTTTTTTTATTCATTTATACAAGTAATAGGCAAAGGGGGCACCTGCTGACAAATTGCAGGGGTTGTGCTCTGTTCTCTATAAGCAAAGGGCACTAGGACTTGCTAAAATCAGGGGAGATTTTCAAGGGAAATGTTGCCTGGGGTTTTAAAATTCACAGAATTCTCAAGAAGTATTTAAAACAGGAAAAAATATAATTCTGTGCTTACTTCTTAAGTATTTTGGGGAAGAAAAACAAGAAACAAAGTTAAGCAAGAGTTATAATCTTCCTTATTGCTCAGTAAGTGTCAAGTAAACACCAGCCACAGAAATGCAGGGGTTACCAGAGGGAAGCTTCTGCTGAGACACCCCTGGGAAATGAGACCCTTCTGTCCACAAGACAACTCAATTCCCCCATGCTGCTAAAAGAGACTAATTATTTTCTACATATCACAGAGTCATAGAAACATTGGNATTTAAAACAGGAAAAAATATAATTCTGTGCTTACTTCTTAAGTATTTTGGGGAAGAAAAACAGGAAACAAAGTCAAACAGGAGTTATAATCTTCCTTCTGCATCTACCTGGGGGATGTTAGAGATTTTTAACACTTCCAGGCAAGGTGTTGTCTTGTGCCACCTGAGAGGGAAAAGTTCTTTTCAGCTCCAGTGTGTGGATTTACCTTTTGGGGCATCAAAACTGTCACTTCTTCCTTCCTTCCTTCCTTGCTGTTTATGCACACAGTTAAAAATAAAAGCAAGCACCTGTCTATTATTTTTAATTACATTTTTCCAGACCTGGAAGAGAAAAGTAAGATATCCAACCGGTCTGACCCTGATGTTAATTGTTTTGAGTAAAAAAAATGTACCACCTGTCAAGTGTAGCAGAGAACATATGCTCAGTACAATGGTGTGCAAACCAAGTGCTACACAGCTCATCTTCAAAAGTTATCTCCTCATGATTAATCTTCCTCTAATGGACACACAGTAATTGTCACAGAGGATGGTTTGGGTTTTCAGAAGGACTTATTTGCTATCAGGTATGAAAAATGCATTCTCCATACACAAGCGGTCCTCAAATTATTTCTGTACGTGTGAGCTGGGAAATGAAAAGTTGTCTTGTTTTAGTGGTGAAAAGCTTGTTTGCTGGGATTTAAAACTTTGCCTCTTTTCCATAAGTGGGAATAATTGGCAAAGATGTCTGTGAAGCCACGATTTCAGTCCTCTCCAGAACCTCTCTGAAGTGGTTCCCTTTATTTGCCTCTTTACCCAGAGGCTTGGAATAAAACATCTTCATTACATTCATGTGACTGGATAATATCTAGAAGCATGTGTGCCAGCTAGGTTAGCTGCCTCTGGAAGCAAAAGGAGGGTTCAGTTCCCACATGCACAGCAAAGGTGTTGTGGCCAGAGGTAAATAGCTCCAGACACATTTTTCTCCTTCACCAGCAAGGCTGAAACCTGACAGAGAAAGTGCCTTTCCTCAAGTGCATTAAGTACAAGATCACCACTCTAAGAAAGGAAACTCTTGCAGCATAAAGACATTTTTTTCCTGGCCTTTATTGTCCCAATTTGTGAGGCTGAGTAGAGAAAGGGCAAACAGGGAACAGCAGTAATGGGAGAAGCAGAATAGCAAAAGAAGTACATAAAAAAAAAAAA
>VWYP01001520.1:35237-92482 GCA_013400435.1 Pycnonotus jocosus | reverse complement strand
AAAAAAAAAAAAAAGCCTAGATTGTCTGGTCTTACAGACTGCACTAACTTATGTGCTAGTACAGCACAGAGTGCATTGGGATTTAGGCATTGATTTAAGGGATCTTTTGATTCCTGAGTGGTCTGATGATAACACAGCATTTAAAGTTTCTTTTGCTCGTGTTGCCACCAGTAACAGACGTGTCCTTTGTAGTGATGCTCTGAGAGAGCATCTGAATTTTTGCAGAAGAATCCAGCCCCACTAAACACAGCTGTGGCTGGGGAAAGGGATTTTGCCCCTCTGTAAAGGGAGGATTTTGTCACTGTGGGCAGGGCAGGAGCAGCCTCTGGCTTTTGGGACTGAAACCTGAAGAGCCCCTGGCAGCAGGGTAAGAGGGGTGTGTGGCAGCAATCAGCTGAGCTGCACTCCCAGAGATTTCTTTCCAACAGCACTGAGTGAATTTTTCACTGGTGGCAAACAGCAGCTCTGCTGCCTGTCAGACACTGCAAGTGTTGTTTTGATTAGGGAACGAAACCAAGAGTTTGTCTGGCAAATAGACCTGAATTCTGAACACTGATGCAATGTGAATTCCCAAATTCAAGGGTTTTGATTAGTTGAGACGTTTTTGAGTAGCATTTGTTGATGGACACCAGCAGCACGTGCAGGGATAGCGTTGTGTGGGGAAAGACATCTTGGTTTGATATTGATCAAGGTACATCTTGTGTAGCAAATGCTGAAACATAAGGTGTTATTTGAGCTTCAAACAGCAGCCAAGTTCATGCTTTATTCAGCATCATAAGCTGCATTTTTCAAAGTCCTAATTATGTTTCTTGTGGTATTTCTTGCACTGAAGCTTTGGAAGGAGCTGACTCCAGGTACTCCCAGCTGTCACCACAGCTCAGTTCTAATGTGATGATCTGCAACTTGGTAATGGCATGATCTGATGTGATCTCACACTGCTGCATTTTACAGCTCACTTAAAGTGCCCACTAAGAAATTCATAAAGCATGTTATCCACATTTACTCTCAGGTTAATGGAAATTCCTCTGTAATGCAGTAGAAACCCTCCAAGTTATCCTTTACTTAACACATTCCCTGCAGGGATGTTCTCTAGGTGTTAATATGTGTGAGCCAAGAGGAGGTGAATTCAGTTTCTGTAGACATCAGCTAATTCCTTTTTTTTTTTTTTTTTTTTTTTTTTTCCCCTTTTTGGTGTGTTTTTCATGTGTTTTTCCAAGAAAAAAATATACAGAATTTGCAATACCCTTGGCCTCCCTTGTCCCAACCCATTTACCTTCAGAGCCCTGCATGCACACAGTTCATATTCCATTAATGACTCTGTAACAAGAAGTGCTTAAAGGCTTGGATCAGTCAATCTATGTCTTTATTCCAAAACCAGAAAAAAAATCCAGACTGAGTTAGATTTTTTTTTTTTTTCATAACTGTGTGATCTGTTTGACTGTGATGCTGTTTGAGGCAAACTAATTCCCTCTCCTAAAATTTAACCCCAGAAAATGCCTCAGGACACTGGGACAAGTTCTGCTCTGCTTATGGCATAGAATTAGAGGAAGCATGACTTCCATTGTCCTTGTTTGCCATCTGAGCTTTAGAAACCTGTCTGTACCACATGTTGGAAACCTGGGAGAAGGAACTGTAATCCCTTAATCCTGGATTAAACATCCTGTGTATCTCTGGGATGACATCCCACGTTAACATTGCAGTTGTGAGCCCTGTGAGCTCTCCCCTGAGGGACAGCTTGGCACTCTCTGTTCATGCAATTGTCCAAAAGTGCATTTAAATGTCCCCTTTTTGAAGCTGCCCTGTGTCTGTTGGCAGACTCAAGAAACCCCCTGGCATGTGTGACTTGCACAGTTTTCTGTAATTGCAGTTATATTTTGTGGAATTTACCTCCATCCCTGTGGTCCCAAGTTTGATCACCTGAAATCTATCAATAAAATACTTACTGCAACAATCAGTAACTTGGCTCAACAGAAAATGCTCTGCTGAAAGGTGCTGTCCCATTTTTCCAGTTCATCCCATGGTCTGTCCGGGTTTTCAGTTTATGCCTCCTCTGGTCTGCAGCCTTGGCTTTGCCATTGGTACATCCTCATCAACCAGAAATCTTTACTTATTAAATGGTTCACATGCAAATGTGCTAAGAAAAGGGCTGGGAGAGAGCATGATCCATGGGCTGCTGGGGAATATAAACCTTTTTTCAGAGCAGCAGGAGCAGCTTGCCAGCCTCCCAAGCAAAGACAGCAGAGTTATAACGAGGCCCCTGCCTTAACAAAGCTTTGAAGGCTTCCCTTCAAATTCTTCACCTTCCATGCTTCTGCCTTGCTTTGAGATATGAATAATTCTTTATCATGGACAACAGCTCTGTTTTCTGAGAAAACATTTTATGATGTCTACCTCTTCCAGAAATAGCACAATTCTGCAAGGGGTCTTGCATAAATAAGGATGGTTTTTATCCTTGCCAGTGAAATGCTGATTTACTGATGCTGAAAGCATCCTTCTCGAAAACAGCTTATTTCAGTGATATTTCACAGTGTCAGGTGCACAAGTAAAAGGGAATCATCACATTAGACATTAGCAGTAGGTATTTTATTGCTTGTGCCTCCTGTAAAATCACACTCAGGTTTTGCTCAGCACAGAAGAGGCATCTCCTTGAAGAGAGCTATTGATTAATGGTCTGCTAGGCTGCCATTTACAAGTGGTAACTTCACTGCTGCTGTATTGGCTGGATTTGCTTTTGGGATATAATTAAAGGGAAAATAAAATATTACCTGAGACATTACTGAAGCGATGGCATTTTCTACACTCTCCTTTCAAACCTGTGATAATTAATTGATGTCTCATTATTAGATTATTATGAAAGATGGACTGGGTACGAATTGCAACTGAACTTACAGCACCATCAGCTAACACACTCGTTCAATGGTTCATAAACCAGCTGTGTAATTATGCTAACACGACAGATAATAAATATATAGTGTGGCTCATTCCTATAAAAGGTGATCACACAAGCAAGCTTTGGAAGAGAGGAATATTTTTTGGACTACTTTTTCTTGAAAAAGTTATCCCTTCTGCTTGCTTTTGTGCAAGTATAATACCATGAGCTTAAGTGGGAGATATGTTTCCAAAGCATACTCAGAAATGAGTTATTTGCATTCGAGCTCAATACACTTATTTTTCTGCCGCTGTTTTGTAAGTTCACGTCAAAACTTTATATTTGATTTACCTGTATAAATCTCTGAAAAGCAGAATCACAAGAGTCAGGAAAGGCATCTTTAAAGGACTTCCTATGGTGACTGTTGCTAAGGAAACCTTCATATTGCACCAGGTTTTGAAATGCCGGTAGCATCTGAAATACACAGCTGAATCTCATAGATCCAGATCCAAATTAAGGGTGACAGGTAAGGGGGTATAAGTCACTTTGTGTCCCAGTTATGGAGAAATAACAGAGAGGAGCTGGATGCAAAAAATACCCTGGGATTTGTGATTTGAGGCAGTGGATGCTGTGTGCTCCTGAGATTCTGGGTTTGTGAGCAGAGGCGAGCTGCCCAAGAGTACAGATGATGGATCGACCTAGACAGCAGTGACTAGCTGGGGGTCATATCAACATCTGGGTGCACAGGGAGTTTAACTGCAGATTAGTGCATGTTATTAATTAATGCTGTACTCCAATTATGCAAGGGAGCTGCAGAAGGTTCCCACAGTGGGGCAATTTGCACAGATGCTACAAGTGACGTCATGAGTTTTGGCCAAGGGCAGCCACTTGATATTTCAAGGGGTCTTTCCTCCCCCCTCCTCCCATTTATCTGTTTATCCTGGATGCTTACATGTTGTACAGGAGAGGGGCTTGGTGTGTTACCCTCATTTTTAACACAGAGAGACACAACTAGTGACTAGTGATCACCTGAATCCAGAGCATCCTGTGTCAGCTGCTCCAAAGACAGAAAATTCTCCAAACAGGGAATTTCACTTGAAACTCTACTTCTGTTGGCCTCCTGCATCCTTCCTCTGCAGAGTCTGAGCACAAGCAAGTCAGAGCAGGTCCAGAAAGACAGAGGCCTTTGGCAGCTGCCTGGGAAGAAGAAGAGTGTTTAATTGTGTAAAATACTCGTGCATGCCTGAGAGAACACTTGGACTTGCATTTGCAAGAAATCTCTTTAGAACTATACTTAGTGGCTGAACAAGGAATAAAATATGTGCCTGAGTCTCCTCTCCACATGTAACCCTGAGTAGAAGTTTGCACTGAGCTAGGAAATTAAACTTCTGCTGCTTGGAGAGGTAACAGTTGCTGCTGATTGGGAAGTGGCTGTCAGAGAGAATTTCTTCTTAAAAACTGAGATTCAAGTGCACTTCTAAATATGGCATAATCCATGAAAGTGGGATGAGTGCTGCTTCCAGAGTGTCTGTAGACTTGGTTCACTGATCTTTGGGAAGTTTCACTACCATGGAGGTAGAAATAACAACTCTTCAACAAGAGATTCAGGTTCTTTAGCAAATGCTTTCTAGCAATTCCTTGCCCCTGAAATATCTGAACTGTTTCCTTAGAGACTGTGTGACTCCTGAATTCCTGAGCACATGTTGCTGCTCACAGGCATAAATGGTAATAAAAGCTACTTCAGAACACCATAACTAATTGTACATGTTTCCATCTCCTTTGTTTCAGTTCTTTTATAATGTCACTTTACATAAGCCAGCTCAAAAATAAAATTCATGACAGCTGAGAAGTGTGGCAAATTCTGAAATATGTTTACACTACACAAACGTTGAAATGCATGTAATATGAATATAAATTTCAGGGAGTTGCTAAATAAAAGATTAGAGCTGCTTTGTAGGATGTAGCAGCAGATTTGGGGCTCTGTGCAAGGAAAGGTGTTTATCTCTTAGGTGTATAACTAGACATTAGTATGTGTGTAAGTAACAGACTTTGTGCTCATGAAAACCAGCTACAAAATCAGGGTGTTTGCCATGCATAACCTGACTTCTCACTTTAAAAGCTTGGGATTTTGGCTGTTTGGCAGAAGTCTAGGTTGTGTTTTCTTTCATACCGGTGTAATCAAACAAATACTTTTACTACATCTAGGATCAGTGCATTTGTTTGTTTGTTGCCAGCACTCCCCTGCAATGCTACTTCTCTACTTGAGAAAAGCTAAAAATAAGTTGCAAGACTGATCTGCTGACTCTGGAAAAATTGTTGCCCAGGCAACCTGATTTTCTTCATAACTTTGTGGCTTCAGCCACTTGATGGTTCCAGTAGATAAACCTGTGAAATCTTCAACGTTTCCATTCTGCAGGAACTCCCCTTGTTGTGAACAAGTTTTCATTCACAACTATGATGGAAATGAGCCTGTTTTTCCTTTTGAGGGGAAAGTGATCAAATTTCAGAGGTTAAGAAAGCAAAATGTTGGTGGAAATGATCTTTAACTGGATGGGGGTGTTCAGAGTTTTCTTCTGTGCCTGGGAGAGCCCCAAATATTTGGAGTCACATGGCTGAACTGTGCAAGCTCAGAAGTAGCACTACTCAGAAAACTCCAGCTAGAACTCCTCCTGCTTCCAAAAACTTGAGCAGGAAGCTTAAGAAACGTTGTAGATTAAATTATAATTCCCAAAGCTCTGTGGATTTATGCCATGAGAATCAGCCTCAGGCTCTCAGATGTCACCATCAATGAGAAAATGCCCATTGACTTAATGAGAAATAAATGGGCCCAAATCCTCCAGTTTCAGCTGGTGCACAGAGCCATGCTGTCAGTGAGGGGGAAATACTGGCAGCTGAGGCATCAAGAATGCTGCTCCTATTTTTTCTGGAAGTAGATTAAAGAAACAAGATCAATACAGCATGTAACATGTCCTGAGAACTCACTAGCTAGTTATCCACCTTATTAAGAGCAAGAATGAAATAAAGCTCAATTTCATTCTGCATAGTTTATTCAAAGTGAATAAATGAGCAGGCAAAGATTGCTGTGTTTATACATTTTTCATAGAGGCTTTTGATAAAAAGCAGAACTAACGATTTAAGTTTAATTGCATCCAAATAAAGAACTATTTCCCACGGCTGCTGAATAATACAACATTGTTTTTGTTCTACTGTGTTCAAAAACAAAGGCATTTCATAGTAGCTTGGGAGGTAAGATGTAAAAGCCTTTATTTAAATGTACAGGGGAGAGGGGTGGAAGGAAAGTAATTACAGTCTGGCAGACAAGACTTGCTCAACCTCAGATACTGGGAGAAAAACATAGTTTGAAATGAGAACATCAGATAAAGGTGTTTTAAAGAGTTAACAGCCCTGCCTCTACAGTAACTGCAGTAATATTTGTTCAACCAGAGGCAGTTATGATTTTTTGTATTGATAGCTTGTACTGTGCAGTCTGAAATTCCCCAAAGATTCACTCTATGTGGAGCTGGCACGAGAGACTCCACTGCTCAGTCCTCCGAGAGCTGCAATTGCTGCTAACGAGGCACCCAGAAGTGAAACACTGAAAATTGTGTGGCACCCACACTTTGCCATGATGCCAGAAAAACAAACAGGGTGTTAGAAATCTGTACCATTTCTAGTGAACTTCAGCACACCTCAGGACACAGCAGCATCCTCCCTTTCTTTTGTTGCCTACTTATGGTGTTTTACACTCGAGGATCTGAGTGCTGAATCGTTTTTTACACGGTCTGCTGCTAATAAGATAATTTTTTAAGCAGAAAGGAGAGAAAGAATGTGGGAGAAAACTCCTGCCAGTGAGTTTGCTTATGCAGACGGTCTAAATTTTTGGCAAAAGAAGGTTTTCCTATTTTAGGGTGAACTGTTGAACCCTGAGAGCCAAGTGTGTCAGCGTGAGCAGTGCACGTGTTTGCTTTATGGCTGAGTGTCTGACTGGGAACAAGTGAGACAGTTATGGGACTGAGATTTCAGCCTGAGAACAGTCAAGAATACAAGGAACAGACTGAGGGCTCTGACTTGTACCCTCTCTGACACCTGATTGCTGGGTGACAACTCTTCAGCTGCACAGGTGGCAAAGGGAGCAGTGTGTCCCCTGCCAGGCACCTCTGTCCAGTCCCTCTGTTGAGTTAAAATATTGCTGTTTTCAGCCTGTACTGGCAGTGGAAGGGCTGATGTGCTGCCAGTTTTCCTGTAAGGAAAGCTCAGTGGGGCCAAAGCCCCAGGCAGCCCCAGTGCTGCCCCGGCAGGGCTGGCAGGCAGCTCCCAGGTGTGAGCCTCAGGGATGGGAGTCACAGCCCAGCTGGCTCTGCAGGGCAAGAAAAGATAGGGAGAAACCTGCTGGGTCTGGGATTGCCTGGGGTTGTCCAGCACAGAGCTGGTCTGGCCCAGCAGCCCTTGGTCACAATGTCCTGGTGCAGTTTCGGTGGGTCAAGGGAGGCTCTGCCTGCAGAGCATGTGGACAAACCAATTTTTCTCCTGTTTAACATTTTCACTTAGTCCTGTTCATCAGTATCTCAGTACTGTGCTTATTTCTCCTCCTTTAGTTTTCATATTAAAACCATGCTGGAGAATGTAATTACTCACCCCCCATTTTGCAAATGTTCTTCTGATCATTCACTTGAGTAAATCAAAGCCCAAAGAAATTATCATTATTAACCATCCAATTGACTGTTTTGTTCAATGCCAACATGGCTGTGTGTGTTGGCCTGGGGACTGCAGCTAAGAACAGAAAAAAATCCCCAACCCAAAAGGCTTTTATTCCTCACAGAAAACATCTGGTGCTTTGGGCTGATCTATTGAAATGGAGGCAGGCTCTATTCACATAGGCTGTTGCCTCAACTGGAGATAAATTATATTCTTGCAGGAAGACTTTTAATTAAAAGGTGATGGAAAATTTTACTTTTGAAGTCCAAAGTGACTTCTGTAGCCTAATAAAGCACACTCACTCCTAAAACATAACAGATTGTCTGTAACATTTAAATCTCTGTTTAAAAAAAAATGACTGGCAGTACAACTGTTTAATCAAAAGTATTTTTTAACACCATGTTCACTTCTGGAAATATTGATTAGTGCCTCAATCCTTACAAAAGGGCAGAGCAGAAATGTGGAGATAAACACTGTTAATGTTTGGTCTGTTATTTCTAGAGAAGTATGCAAACCATGAGCTTGGCAGGCAGCAGACTGGTGGGAACACTCACATTACTCACAGCCAGGGAAGCTGAGCCCCGCTGAAGCCAGGGCTTTGAATTATAGGAGGTGACTCTGATTCTGTAATTTCTGTGGTGCTGCTGTTTTCCCTTCCCTGGCACTGTATTTAAAGACAGTTAAGGCTAAGTATGCTGATACTCTGATCCCAAACATGGAGTGAAAATATATTAAATCTGCCCTCATTTGCTAGAAGAGCAGTGCTTCACATGTTTATGGAGGGCTCACATACACTGCAGAGTATTTCTGATCATGAATCATTGGTTACTTTGATCATTTGACCAAAAAAAAAATTGTTCAAAAAAGATTTGGGTTATCTTGACCACACTGGTTATTTTACAAGAACGTGCAAATGTATAGGAGGATGTGCTTGGGAAAGCTTTTCCTGATGTGCATGAAGTAAATTCCATTTCAGTCAGAACAGCTGGGTTAGTGTGGGGTTTACTGAGATTCAGTGGGAAATACAGACACACTCTACAAAACCACAGAACATCTGTAGCCTTTAGGAGGTGGAGAGAACCTTGCAAATAACCACAGTTCTCAACTACTCACACACTGCCTTTAAAATTTTGGTATTAAAAATTGCCTTTCTTGTCTTGCCTTGAGCCCAGCTATTGCCAGGTCAGTTCCTTGTATCCAGGGCATCATCCTACATGTGCTGAGCCAAACTCTTACAAACTCTCTGAGCACTGATGGCTCTTGGTGAGGATGAGCTTGGCCTGTTTTACCTTCCAAAGGTCAGTCCCTTGCAGTGAGGTCAGTTCCTTGTGTCAGTGCAACTGCATCAGTTTTACTGGTTGCCCAGTTCACACTGGTTTTCAATTTTCTCTAGATGCTGGTCCTGAATTTTTTAATTGATCAAGCTATTGTTGAAAACAAAGATGCCTTTCTCAGAGAGAAGAATTGGGTTCTCAACCAAATTAAAGAGCGATGTATTCTATTTTCAGTATTTTCATTCACTTCTGGTGGACTGACTTAGTGATTATCTGAAGAGAAAAAGGTTGCACTGGCTTTGACTTCCAGGCCATGCAAGAAGCTACTCCTGTTTTCAGCAGGTGTAAAATGGGTTGAAGATTCAAATGGTTTTGTAAACACAGCTTAGAAATACTAATTTTTCCACTGTGTTTCTTCTGTCTGGATCCAGCCAGTTCAAACCAGATCCAGCTGGCTCAAACTGGTTCAAATCTGATAGAACCAGATCCAACCATTTCAAGCCTGTTCAGTTTCCCAGAACTTCACCATTTCCCAGGTTAAAGTCCTTATGATTTCACGTGTTCCTTCAGTCCAGATAACATCAGTTCTAGCAGCTTTGAGTGGTATCAGAGGTACAGTTCAGAGTAGCTGGATCTGAGATATTTGCCAGGAGTATTCTTCAGGTGCTGTGGTCCATACCCTGACAAATCAGCATTGGATTAACTCCATGTACTTGCATAACAAACAGCTCATCCAGAAAAAATACACTCTCCATAAATTACCCCAGGTACATTTCAGCACTGTGCTTGCTCTCCTGATTAACTGCTCGTGTCTCTCCATTTTGGACTGCACTGTGCTTGTTTCAATTCTTCCATCTCCCTTTCCACTGAAAATTAGAGCACTTGGTGCAGCTCCCTTTATGTGCCAGCTGTAAGCTTTGGCCCAAGGCTCTGTGGCTGGCAGAGCTGTCTAACCCCACTGAACTAAAGACACATCAGTAAAATTCCTCCCACTTCAGCTGGAATATCGTGGTAAGAAACAGCCCTGCACATCTGAGAGCCTGGTTTTAGAACTCCTGAGTCCCTTTGGGATTCTCCAGAATAAAGGTGCTGCTCTTTACAGCTGTACTGGCTGGAGCAGCCCAAAAGGATGCTGAAGGTACAAGTTACAGCTAACAGGAGTGGAGTGCTGGATGTGCTCTCTCAGGGTTTATGAACACACCATGAACATTTAGTTATATTTCCAGTTAACAGTCAGGATGTTCTTTGACTTCAGAGTATGAATCCCATTAGATTTCCTTGGGAAAGAAATGGTTTGTCTCAGATAACATCAACTTTTTCAGCATGTGCTTAGTGCAGAGTCTCCATCCAGCTCCTCTTGAACAGATCAGTCCTTCAGATCCTGGTCCCTAAAACCCTCCCTGTAGCAGCTGCACCAAAGCTTCTCAACATCATGGAATATTGCAGAGGATTTGAGCTTTTCAGAATGTCTTGGCTTGTGTTGTCCACAGTGTGGCCAGCAGGACAGGGGCAGTGACCACCCCCCTGTACTGGGCACTGATGAGACCATGCCTCCAATCCTGGGTTCAGTTTCTACATTTATTGAATGTAACAGAAGGACCTCAAACCAAAATGGTTTGGATTTCTCCAAAGGGTGAAGGGGTGGTGGCTACAGGCCAGCAAAGTAAAGGTTTTGATTTCTGTGGGACTACTCCATTGTTTGAAGTTTGGGTTTGGGAATTACCAAATCCCAGACACTAAAGCACATGTTTTGAGCTTGCTCTGCTCTCAGAGCTCAGTGGCCTTTTAATGGTTCCTGCCTAAATGTCTTGTGTCCCCCTGGAAACATCTGCAGCTCCAGGTTTGCCTTACCCCACAGCAGCCACACTGATCTCTGCCCAACCGTGCCTCTCCACAGTTTTGTCTTTTTTTGCATGTACAAATAGAAAACAAGATTAAACCAGTAAAATCATTTTCATGTGTGACCTAATGCAGTTTCCATAGAGGCACTTAGGCTCTTTCCTCCCTCACATTATATGAGTTCCTAATGAGACATTAATGAGACATTAATTGCTTATGCAAATTTAGACTAGTAGACAATGAGAGTTGTTGTACCAAGAGTTTAAGGGCCATATAACTACCCTGGATGTTCACATAATTCCCATTAACATTAATTGGAGTTGCGTGCAGATTAGAGCCTGGTACCTTCAAAAGTTATAAAACAAACCATTGAATACTAATAGGGTAACTTGTAGCCATGTATCTTTCTTACAAGCACTTTGGATTTTATACTGGTTGCTAGCGAGGCATCTAGTGTTAAAATGCTCCAGATGGCATTGGAAGCAGTTCAAAATACGAAAGAATTATTTTCACTTAATATGTCAGGAACGTGAAACTTTACCCCACATGATTAGAAATAGAATAGAGGGGCCATATATTTTAACCCCTTGAAAACTTCTGTGGAGTGCTTCAAACTTTGCTGATAAAGTGGAGACAGGGAAAGGTAGGAAAGTTGCATTTCTAAAAGTAACTCGTGGAGATGTTGAAAGGAATTAATTCACTGACTGTCGTCAGGGTCTGCTGATGAGGAACTGTGAGAACAGTGACTAAAGCTCTTTGACCAACCAGCTATTTGACACATATGCTGGCAGCTCCGAGGCTATCTCGCTTGTCTGCCTTAATAACATCTCTGCTCTCATTTCCATCTCTCCCTGCTCCTGCTGCTCCCATGTCATTTCATTTAACACATTTCTCGCAGCCCACTTCCCCGGCAGCTCCGTGCATCCTTGTCCAGAGCAGCGATAATGCCTCTGCTTGGAGCTCGTTTTTGCCATGACAGATTGATAGACAATCCATGTTCATTCCCTGCTGAGAAGCCTCCTTTGGCCTGTTTAATGCCAGACCCCCTTAGGATGAGCACTGGGGGTCCTTTGCCCCGCTCTGCTGAGTTGCCACCTCAGTGTGTCTTTCCCCGTCCATGGACCCACCAGGGTGGATGAATTCAGCCAGCAAGGCACAAGCTCTCGTGGCTTTATGAATGTCTGTGTGCTTTATAACAGCTCTGCCCACCTGGGAGGCTCTGCAGCTGTCCCAGGATCACGCTGATGGAAATGCAGAGCTGGGGCTATGCCAGGGCTGCTCCCCTGCCCTGTGTCACCAGCAGCCGTGACTGGCACCAAACCTCACTCACCTGCACAGGGCTCCTGCCACCCTCCCCGGTCCCCACTGCCTGTCACAGCCTGTCCTGGCCACTGGCAGCTGCTCTGCCCAAATTCCAGCCCCTGGTTAGCCCCTGGGATGCTGTAATTTCGGGAACAGATGTGTCACTGGGCACCCGAGGTGTTCATGAGGTCAATTAAAATGACCCTTAGCACTAAGGGAGTTAAACAGGTTCAGCAAGTGCATAAGATGATTAGCTATAATTGTCTGCAAACGATGGATAATATTATTTTAGGTATTTTTATTATCAATTCAATTGCTGGAGAAGCTTAAATTTTGCTGGAAGGAAAGTGCTCAGCAGCACAATCTAAACATCTCACCTATAGTGGTGCTTTCATTTAGAACCACAAAATAGTGGATTTGCTTCATGTTTCAATGCAGCTGAGAGTTCTTAGAGCAGGAAGATATGGCCATTAACTGTTATTTTCTTAATAATAGCACCCCATTGTTAAGCAAAATGCTTACCCCGGTTGCATTCAAAGCACTAGAAATCCAAAGTTAAGGCAGCATAAAATGGGTTCTCATTGCATTCAGATGGTAATGCATGGCAATTCTTCTTTTTGCACTCCTAGCATGTACTTGTATGTTAAATGAGGTGAAATAGAAAAGGGTAAAGGAAAAAACGTGTCTGAGGAAATAATAGTGCTCTCAGTGGTGCTCTTTGGACAGTGTCAAACAAAGGAAGGGTGGGAAGATCTGAGTGATGAATGAGTCTGGGGTATCAGGGCAGAGAAATGTATTTTACGGACAAATATACACACAATATTGAAGTAATAATAATAATCGCAATTTTAGGGATTCTTTTCAGTATGGGACATTTTGCCAGCAGTAGCTGATGGAGCTGTAAAGGTTTGGATTGCTGTGCTGTGGGGACAGCTTGCTCTGAGCCCTTCAGACCGTCCACAGTTATTTGTTTTCTTTTAGTTTTAAGTGAGGAGAGCTGGCAGAACAAGGAAATGCTTCTATTCCTAGGCACAGCAAAGCAATCCTTTCTCTTGCTAAACATCTGAGACATCTTTCCCATCTAATGCAGTTACATGGAATGATGGGAGAGAAGCAAATTGGAGGGGGGGGGAAGAAAATTTAGCATTTACTCAAAGGAGAACATTGCAGCAACTTGGGTAATGACAGAACAGCCCTACAAGGTGCCAGCTCCAGAGGAGCTGCACAGTGGAGATCTATTAAAGGGAAAAGAAAAATGAGGAGTTTGTCCTGGATCTATGAAAACTCATTCATCAGGGAGAGGATTAAGCCAAACGACTCACAAACATCATGCAAGCTCTGAGAACACGCTGTAACACTGACAGGGAGTCATTTCAAAGACTTCATCTCTGCAGTCCTGGGGTTACCTTGATGCCACACGAGCCCGATGCCTCCCTGCTGTTTGATCACCAGGATTTTCCATCTGAAATGACAGCTCCAGGCAGGCAGGAGATAAGAAATGAGATTCGTTTAAAAAGAAGAGGATCACAGTGTTTTTTCACTCCCCTCCTGCTCTGATGCTGTGGGTTTCTCAGGTGGGATCCAACCTTTGGAGTGGGGCAGCAGAGAGGTGGGGCAGCAACCCAGTCCCCAAGGAACTGAACTTCTGCATTTCTCCTTCCTCTTATAACCCAAACGAGTCCCTTCCATTCTCCTGGGAATTTGTACCACCTCTGTCATGTGGATTTCCTTGCCACAGGCCATCTGCTGCAGGTTCCACTGGGGCACTTTGGTTTTTCTCAGTGAAAATTTTAGGTGTCCTCTTCCCTTTTCCAGATTTCAACCTGGGGGAGATCACCCCACCTGCCCAGACTTTTCCTAACTTAGCAGGACTTAGAGGGCTTTGTGCTGACTTCTTACACATCTTACTTGCCTGCTTCCATCTCCCAAAACCATTTTATGTCTGACAGCAGGTACCACCAGGATTTAACTTCAAATATTTATAACATTTTAGGAATGAGAGGGGAAATAAATATTATAGTTGTAATATAAGTGTAGAAAATGGGTAAAATGGGATCAATATTGAGAACAGTAATTAAAATGTTGAAGGTAAATGAATATGTTTTGATTGACATTATTCACAGCTTTAAAGGTCAGATTGCAACAAATATATGGGATGAGTATTAAAATAAAAAATACTTTTAATGGCACTAGTGAGAGATTACTGCTGTTCTTCTTATTATTAGTTCCCTGAAAAAGAACAATATAAGAACTTAATCTCCAGGGAAAAAAAAAAAAAAGAGAAATCCAGAAGAGAGAGAAGACACATCTGCAATTAAGTTTAATTGTTCTTGTGCTCTGCACCCCAAAGTGCACAAGTCCACACTCTACTTACAAAGTAGCAAGAGTTTTATTAGTACACAAACAATAATATTCCACTTTTTTCACTCCATGCCCTGCTTTTTCCCCCCCTGTTTCCCTCCAAATCTGCAGGAGGCACTGCAGAGTGTGATCAGCATCCTCTGTGATGCTTCAGGAACAGATTGCAGAGCTGTGCCCTGCCAGAGGAGCAGAGGGAGGTGTTGTACCTCAGGAGATTTTACAGATGGTGGTGGGCTTTGGGGGAGAGCACAGGCTGAGAGTGGAAGAGCTTGAGAGCCCTGCAGAAAACTCAGCACAGCCTAGACTTGTACTCTTCCCATCCTAGCAAGACCAAACCCCTTCCCCTCCTTTTTTGTCCTTCCAAAGTGTGCCACGTGTGTGTGACCCTCTGTACAGCCTCTCTCATTTCACGTCAAAAAGCCCAATTCACATCAAAAGTCTCCCCAAAATCCAGGCTTGTTCCTGGCTGGCCCCAGCTCTGCCCAAGGGTTCTATGGGCAGCAGTGCTCTATATTTCAGTGCCACTGAGAGCCACCTGCAATTCCTTCACCCTTCAGCCCCCTGTCTCAACTTTATACCTCTCACAAGGCTCAGGAAATTGATTTCTTTTACTTTTGGGGCAGATAAGTATTCCATTAGTGCTTACTCCGACCTTTGCACACAGCAAGGTATTTGCTTTTCCTAATTCTAGCATCATTAGCAGTGCATAAGTTTTGAAATCTTCTTACACCAAAAAAAGCAGTAATGGTTATCTGCTATACTTGCTTAATGAGTCATAAAATGAAATGGCAGATGATTTGTTCTGCATACAATTAATCCAATAGTTAAGTAATGGCCAAGACTGCTGAGAAAGGACAATAAACCCAGTAACCCTGACAACATCTCAAAGTATTGGCTTTACTGATCACAATCAATTAGATTTTTTCCACCCTACTTAAAGTAAAAAGAGAAAAAGTTTTAGTTTTTTTGTTCCCTTTATGAAGTTTCAATAGCAATTAGGCTTGTCTGTGTCATTCTGAGGAATGCTGGCTGTGTTGATCTTGGTTTGTTTTAATCATGTTAAAAGGGTTAAGCCAAATACTCCAAGAGCACAAAGTGGAGCCCTGAATGCAGCAGAGTGCCTTTATCCCATTAATGAAAAGAAATTGTTGAAGGAGATTGTATGCACGCTGGCATTCAAGGCTGTTTGCATGATGGTGTCTAACAGGAGCTCCTACCAGCAGTAAAGACCAGTGAAAGTAAGAAAAGCAAAATTAATTATTTTGGCAAACTCTTACTAGTGATAAATAGCAGTATTCCTGATATTGATCCCAAATTCTCATGAACTTCACTTGTGGGACAGGATCCAGTCATGATGGGCATTGTACAAGGGCAGGGGTTGACCCTGATGTGTCCCTGGCTGTCAGAGAGGGACAAAGTTTAACATCCTGAGCCTGTACCCAAATCTCACAGGATCCCTTTCTGCAGTGAATATGTTGCTGAGCTGGATGCTGATACCACTGGCACACTTTAGGGTTGTTAAAATGCTCCTTGTAATGGGTTTTAGGTGCTCAGGTGGGTGGACAAGCACAAAAAGGGAATTTCAGCAGCCAAATGTTACCATAACCAAGCCTAGAATAGAACAGATGGAAACTGAAACACTCCATGTTCCTGGCTGAGAAGAAAACTTTGTCCTTCCCATCCCTTGCCTCTCCAAAACTGCCACTAAAATGTGCATATTTGCAAGGCTGGTGAAAATTTATTAAGCAGATGAATACATAAATAAACAAACAGCTGGATGCAGGCAAAAATGGGTTCCTCTTGTCTGGTGATGCTTTATTGCTGCTTTTATTTTAACTGATTGGATTTAACAAATGTTTCATTGTATACCACATATAAATGCCAATTTGATTCAGGCTCTAATTGTGTGAGTCTCACTAGCTGTGTAAATATTTTAAGGTTTAAAAGTTACATTTTTCATAACTGTGTCAGAAGAATTAGATTCAAGCATTGCTCAATATTGCAACAATGCAGGATATATAAAGGAAAACTAATAGACCACATTTGTTCTCTGGAGAAGAGCAGTTGCTGTGAAGGCAGATAGTTATTTCTGAGAGTGGATTTTTAATAAATAAAGTGTGTAAAATATTGCTGTGTGTTTCAACTTTACTCCTTCTTCATGCTGTATGTGGTTTTGGTATGATAAAATTTCTTCATGCTCCTCTCAGTCTCTAAACCTGCACCCTGATTTTTTAAAGGTCTTTATCAGATTGGTCTTTTCCTTCAGCCCATGTTACACCATCCTCTATCTCAGCACTTTTAAACCTTGTTCCCAAGCCTCTTGCAAAGCTCTAAACAAAATCTTTCCCCCTGTTTCTGCCCATTTTTCCTTCTTCTCCCCAAGCCTGTGTTCATCCTTTGCCCTTGCAGCTTGAGTGTGCAGGGCACAACTCACAAATCTCTGCCCTGCACTGCCACATGCCTTGGTAAAGAAATGGGAAATGGAGGAAAATCGTGGTTTATGGTGAGTTATCACTTCATCACATCTTTGGGTTCTGAAACACTGACTGATTTCATCCCTTGGATTTTCCCTAAGGTATAGGAATAGCTCTTAAATAAACAATTTTATCTGTGACCTTGGACAAACCACTTGATTATTTCAATAATTAATTTTTTATATTTGCAAAATGTGCTGTATTATCTGTTTCAGCCCCAATACCATGTAAAGGATGGGTTTTGGCCATGTATATTTTAGAACACTGCAGATACCATTGAATCCTCTAAGGCCCTACTGTCAGGAACATTTTCAGTGTATATTCAAGAACCCTTGTACAATATACCTCAAAAATAGTGTTGGGAATGTAATCAAAGACTGGCTGAAAAGGCATCAGCAAATTGTCAAGACTGGGAATGCTGAAGCAGAGAGATCAATCCATAGTTTGACACCTGGTTGATACAATTTACTGAAAGGATTTTTGATTCCTAGAAACAAGGATCAGAATAGCATTGCAGTACTTTTTTTTTCCCAGAAGCAGCTAATAATAACTTCCTTTATAGTTTTCATCAACTCCATTAATATTTTTTCTCTATTTATTTTTAATTAATCCAGTTTTTTTGCAAATTAAAGTTCGTAATTGTAAGATAGGAGATGCTCAACCTTGATAATGAGGCAACCTGTTAAAACCATCAAAATGTGGGACCAAGATGAGAACAAAAAAATCTCACAACTTGTCAATGAAAACTGCAAAAATGTGTCTTCATCTGAGGAATGTCTTAATCGAGGTCTCTTTTTATACAGAGGTATTTAAGCTGCATTTGAAATAGTGAGTTCATGGGGAATTGAAATATCCCTCTGATTTAATTTATTCTTTCTGTGCTTGTGCACCAATTTAAAGCTGCAGCAGTCTTGTCTGAGGTGTCTAAGAGGCAGAGTTGTTCCTGTGCATTCTTCCCCATTGTCAGCTGCAAAAGCCTTAAAAGTTAATGTCCACTGAAATTGTTCTGGTTTTACTACCACCTAAATGTAATTTGTTCTGATTTATGCCCTTGTAAAACGGGTCAAGACTGATGAAAAACAAGGCCAATATATTAAGTTCTTATAGAACAGTTTGTGGATGTAAACGTTTGAGATCATTTGTGCCAGTGCATCTTATCACCAGGCAGTTGTTGTTTATGTAAAATGCAAAATTGACACAAATCTTCCTACTAAACATAAATAAAACTGGATGTGTTTGGAGGGGAGAGCCAGCAAGAGGTGCTCGGTTTTGAATGCAGGTTATTCTGTGAATTTTTATTTTAAGAGAAGGCTTATTCACAGCTGTCAATTTTTGAATCTCATTTATGCCTGGGTACATCAGGGCTCATTCTGTAGACAGCAGCCCCTGAAATTGTTGGACAGCTGAATGGAAGTGTCTCTGAGCCTTTCACACTTTAGACATGCTTTCAAGCCACCAACACTTTACATTTGCTTTTGCATATTGCATTTTAAAAATGCATCTTTTCCAGGAGTTCCATGAATGTATTTCAGTCAGGATATGGATAACTAGCTCCACTTCTTACTCAGACCATTTGAACTTGTCTTTTCCTTTCCTAATTCTTTTCCAGTGGCTTAAAGTTGGATGATAAAGTTCATCAGCAGTCTATACGGTGGTTTTTAAGATTTCTATTTTACCTGGATTTTTTCCATTTGAACAACTGCTTGGAGGAAATTTTTATAGAGAAATTATCAGGGGTGATGCTGGCAGGAGCAGAAAGCTGATGATTGCCCTTAGGAGGACATGGATCACTGAACTCTCAATAATATTTGCAGGAGGGTTTGTTTTCACACCTTCAGGGTCTGAAGTGCTCAATTCATCTTGCAAAGCCACGAGGTTCATGCAGAGTCTGGTACAAACCTGGGAGGGATCCCCTTGTTTCACCCTGGGGTGAGAGGCTGGAGGTGCAGAGGAGCTTGTGGCAGTCAGAAGGTTGAGCAGAGATCTGCAGTTGTCTCCTTTCTCAAGGGGCTGTGCTCCGTGTGAGGCTGGTGATTCCATCATCTGCAGCTGGAAAGCAGGATGGGATTTTGGACACAGCAATGCCTGCAAGACAGGGGGGATGGCTGACAGTGGCATGGGAACACAGCACAGACTGTCTTTTGGAAGACGTGGATTGCTGTGGTATAATTAATGTTTTCCCACTCTGATGTGTGCAGAGGAGTTGCCAAAGAGGAAGATCCGTGAGCTACTGATGAGGTTTTCAGTTTCTGTTGCTCTTTATGCTAAGCTGCATTTCCCAGAACTGCGAGTCGCTGCATGTCCTGCCTCCCTGGAGTCTGAACTGAAATATTTCCAGCAGCTGTTCCAGCTCTGCTCCCACGAGTGTTGGCTCTGCCCTGAGCACAGGAGCCCCCCAGGTTTGCCCCATGCAGGTGGCAAAACCAGCAAGTCAATCTGCTGACCTGTCTGCCATGGTTTAATAGAAATATTCCATGAGAGGCAGTCAAATACACCAAAGGTTTTGCATCTCTGCTCGAGTTTTCCTCTCCAGGTCCAGCCCCACACCTCCCCACTGAGGAATTCATAACTTGACTGTATAAATAAATGTTCAGATCTCTTCAGATCTACTTATGTCTTTAATTACCTCATGGGTTAGGCCAACCCTGTCCTTACTGACCTGGGCTGTTGGCTTTAAGTGCTTCCCAACTCACTTTATTGGATTTATTCAGGCGATTCCTGGAGAAGTTATTTTGCAATGTGGATTTGCATAAAGGATGGGAAACATTGCATTGTAAAAGATCAGGAAGTTTGTCACAAGCCCAGCTACTGCACATTTTAAAAGGTTATAAAGCTGCTAGGTGTGTGATAAATGCTGGTAGAAACATTGGCTTTGCTGCAGCACGAGGGAGATTCTTCCCTGGAGGAGTTTTTGCAGGGTTCCCAAAGCTATGCACTGACTTTGCAGTGAATATTACTGTGAAACAATTGCTTGGGGATCGAGTTGTGTTTTGTCAGCTGGGAATTTATCTTGTAATGTTGGA
The DNA here is from genome assembly GCA_013400435.1 of Pycnonotus jocosus. NCBI lineage: Eukaryota > Metazoa > Chordata > Aves > Passeriformes > Pycnonotidae > Pycnonotus > Pycnonotus jocosus. Next base: position 72,645 of record VWYP01001520.1, on the reverse strand, counting down.
CTGCAACCAGCAGCCAACACTGACACCTGATACTGCTGCTTTATGTGTCCATCATGAGACATAAACAATCCATATCTTCCCTCTGGTTCTTTTTGAAAGTCATTTTCTTTGCTTTCCCTCCAGCAGACTGTCCTACAACCCACTGAAAAATTCAAGATAAGGAACTCCAAATGGCTTGGATGTGTCTTGGTTGGAGGCTTCTCTCCAGGACCAGAGGTTTCTTCTGGGTCCTGGCTGTGAGCAGGGACCTCACCAGAGTTGGGGAGGACAAGCAGGGACCACAGTGTGTCTTTGAAAACTCTTCCTCGTGGGACAGATAAGGCTAAAAGTGCTTTTCATGAGGTTCCTGGTTAGAGTGTCTGCAGCTGGATCTTGATTGAGAAACAAAAAGGGATGTCCAGTCCCCCTCAGTGTAGCAGTGCCCTGAGCTGGGCAGGGCACTGGGGAGCTTGGACACCAAGTGGCCCCTCCTAGAGGGAGGGAATATCAGAGAGATCTTCCTTTTGAGGTGTTCTTTTAGTGAGAAAGCTGAGAAAGGCAGCAGGTGGGAAAACAACCCAAAATATGTGCTAAGAGATGAATTTCTTCATTTCTCAGATGGCAGTAGAGCCTCAGGATGAGTCAAATAGAGACACCCAAAGGAAAGCAGAGCTCCCTCACACCCTAACTGGTGAGGTTCTAGGATCAGCAATACCAGGGGGCTCAGTTCCAAGGGGATCCTGTTGTAAGATTACCATACAAAGGTATAATTCCAGGGATTTTTTTTTTCATCTTTTCTGCTGGACACTCTTGTTTGAGCAACTGTGAGAGATTTGCAGAGCTGCAGAGAACCCTCACAAAGGTTTCACCAAAGATCTGCAATCTGCAGCTGACTGCAGGATGGTTTCTGTGCCCACTTTGCTCATATTCTTTGAATTGTGCAGCTTCCAAATTCCTACCTGTGAAACAATGGGAGAGCGTGGGACAGAGTTCATGCTGGATGTGGATGGCAGGAAAAAAGGGAAATTGTAGCTTTCACTGTTTGTGCTCTTGACTGTGTTTGTCGCTTTTGAGAAGAACAAAAGCACAGACACTGTTGCAGACAAACTCTTCTCCCTAAATTAGGTGCTGATGAGGTGTTCAAAATTTAACTTTGTGTTCCTCCAAGCCCTCCTGTTAAAAGACCTATACAATATCATTTTCTTTCGCTGTCTGTTCCTTCCAAGCATTTTCAGTTAAGCAACTTGAATATTCATAGATTTGGATGAGCAGAAAAGAAGCTTGTTTCTTTCCACATAAAAATGAAAGGGGAAATTAAAACATACTTTCTATGCTGCTAGTACACATTTCAGTAAAACATCAATGATATATATGCCTGATTACTTTCCTGTGGAATAATTCTCATGAAATCATTGATATTAAAATTCAATATACTGTTTTGACTAAGCATCACTGGGGACAGCACAATCTCTCATTATTTCCTTTTCAGCATAGACATAGCTCACAGTATGGATATGCAGATTTTTAATGCAGCAATGGAATTGTAAAATGGAGCAATTTTTCAGCTATCACAGAATTTAGCAGGCCTGGTGAATTGTGTCTTAAAGCCACTTTATTTTCTCACTATTTTTTTTTTTTATGCCTGCCCTGTGCCAATTTTTATTTATTATGTCAAACAGGAGGCATAGGGAAGCATCCCCATGAAAAAGTGTGTCCGCCAGCCTAAAGCTTTGCTTTAAAAATTCAGCTTTGGGGTAAACACTCTGCACTGAATGTCCTGCCTGGCAGAACAGAGGGCACAGGGCAAGGAGAAGCTGCAGTGGATGAACAGGGAGCAGCAGCCCTTCACCTCTTCCTGCTCAGGAGGAGCAAGATTCATTTGAGCAAGAATTAAATTAAATTTCAGCAAGATTCATTCTGGGCTTCCATCTTTTCTTGTGCCTGATGGATCTGGGGACCCTCCACCTTCCAGGCTCCCAGAGTCAGAAAGCTGGGCTGGCAGCTGGGAGTTGGGATTTCAATTATCATCCCAGACTTTCCTGTCTGGAAATCACAGGGCTCAGCTGTACTCATCCTCTGCATCACTCTGGAGGGCCCTGGGACAGAGGTGCAGCATCTCTGCACTGCTGGAAGGATGCAGCCCAGGAAAGGTAATGCATGGAGCATCCAGCCCTTGCTCTGTGTCCTGAGACATAAATCTCTACAAAGAGAGACAGGCAGCAGGGCTGAGCTTCTCTTTTCAAGGATTTAGTGTGTCAGAGTAAATATCTAGCAATTCATAAAAATGCATTTCAGATGCTTTTCTTTCCAGGTCAAATGTTGCGTAATACGGCCACACGTTTGAAGTATCTGCTTCCAAAAATATTATGTTTTGATAACAAATAGTATAAAAAACCCTACTAAAAAAATCCCCAACCCATTTGTCCCTAATAAATTTTATGGATTTTTGCTTGGAAAGAAAAACCTCTCCTAAAATAACAAAGAGCAACTTTAGAGCAGCAGATTTCATGGATGATTACCGTGATTTTAGTGACAAGGGTTAACCAATTTAATAATCTGGGTCTGACAGAGCTTTGCACAGTCTCTCACTGTTTTTGGACTAAAGGCTCTGCTCAAAATTTGGGAAACCAAAAGATTGATTTTCTTTGCCTTTTGATTAAGAGAATGGGATTTGGACATGAAAATCCAATTAGATGAATGTGGGGCGTGGGAGGGAGACAGGGAGAGAAAGAGATGGATGGCACAGGGCTCTGCTGCAAACAGAACTCATTCTGAAATTTGGACTGCATCTCTGCTGGCTTTCAATTAATTAATTAAAGCAGCTGCTCCTCTCTCCCTGGGCACTTGGACAAAAGATCACAAAGTTTTAGACTTACCAGGTGATAATACTGAAAAGTCACCAAAAAAAAAGGGAAAACTTGGAGCCGTCAAAAATAAATAACAGGAGTCTTAAAAAGTGAGAGAAGGCAGTATTTTGTTATCTCCAGTATTTCTTGCAGTTAAGTATCTTGAATGATATTATCTGCTTTACTATCAATAAACCTTGCAGCAAACTCCATCTGTCTGTCATTCATGAAATGAGATGTTACCATTTCGCAGAACCATAAACCACATAAAAGTCAAAGTATAAGGATCCAAACACTCTCTAAGTGAGAGGCTCTTTGAAGCAGCTGTTTTCCTTTATTATTAGAGACAATTATACTGCCAAAACAGCAGAATATTGGCTTTTCACATGCCTGGTTCACCTGTTTATTGAGTGCTACCCAAGAGCAGACGTGCCAGATGCACCCTGCCAAGAGTGGTGGGGAACAATGAGGCTCTCCATGAATCTGGAGATTTCTCTCTTTGTGCAGAGCAATCAACCCTCTGATTCATCCAAGAGCTTGCAAGAGCTTGAGGAAAATGTTTTAAAGGAGAAAAAAACCTTGCAATGGAGCCTTATGACTCCGTCCTTGCTTCATAATTTCCTTCTAAGTCCCAGCCATGTGGTCTTGGTGGATGCTGGCTGGTTTTTTTCTCCTAAAAAAAAAAAAAATTGTGCTTATCTCTGCAAATTCCTGTTGAGCAAAGCAAAGAGTAATCTGTTAGAGGCTGCTCTTCAGCCTAATGAGGGCTCGTGACAGTAAATTCCGTGTTTGTGTCTTCACGGGGTAGCTTGAAACAGCAATACAATAATTGCTATTTTTATATCCATAACCTAGATTTAGGAGCAAATGGACAAGAAACTTCCATCACTGAGATCTTTGTGACTTCATGGCAGAATGACCTTCTGGTGGAATTTCAGGGATTGTTTTACAGAAATACATTAAAAAAAAAAGAAAAAAAAAGGCAGCTGAAAAAGCTGATTAAAAAAAAGGAGTTTAATAGATGAAAGACAAATGCAAATTTGACAGAAACATTCCAGTTTTCAACTATCTTGTTACCTGGAATTTTTCACAAGGGAGACCTGAACATTGCGGTGCATCATTCAATTAAAATCTACCGAGTTTTACACTAAGAAATAACAGTTATGTTCCCCTTTAAATATGTCTTCACAACTTTCTGTGGTTATTGAACTTGCAACATTATCTGTTATCTGGGGAATGCTAACCATGATAAACAAGGAAATAATCAGGGCCAAATGCGAGTTTTGGCAGTTGTTTTGGATTTTCAACATTTGGTACTTTAGGGACGTGCACAGATCAAAATCCTGGAAGCTCTGTAAACACTGTAGCCCAGAAGCTCATATGTATTCTGAAGCTTTTATTTTCCTTTGTGAACACAACCTGGTTGGCAGTGATTAGTGCTTGTTATGATTTCATCTAGAAACCACTAACTGCAGTTAAAAAAGAAAAATAAAAAGTAACAAATTCACATAGAGGAAACTATGTTAATGAAAACAGACATTGTTTAAAGTTAGCACTTCTCTTTTCAGCTCTGGCTGAAATTGTCCCCTATAAATCCATATAAATATATGGATGTGCATGTCTATGTCCTGGAAGGTGTGTAGGGGATCTGAATTTGAGCCTGGGACAGCGATGCTGTGTGAGAACAGAGCAGGTCACCAGTGAACTGCCTGAAAAGAACAATTTACTGAAACCACTGGGTTTGGTTTATGCCTGCTCAGGAAAGGGCTGAACACATCTGGACCCTACTAGAAAGAGCAGGCCACATGAAAATTGCTTTTAACACAGGAGAAGAATTACACAGTGCTTGTCTCAAGTGCATAATTTATCTGATGTGGTTTGAAGAAGCCTCTGTACTCCTTGATAAAATGAGGATTAAGCTGTACTGTGCTAGCAAATGACTTCTTCTCTGACCCATACAGTTCCTGCTGGTGACACATAAAACTCTGATTCAGGTAAACTGGGGCCAGTTATGACAGAGATGAAATATTTGTTTCCTTGCACTATGTGTTTCTTGAATGAGGAATGTGTGAAAGGACATATAAAAAGCAAATTCTCTTCTAAAGGATAATGCCATTATGAACTGGAAACTCAAAAGAAAAAGAAAAAAGAGCTCAAATCCAAGCTGCTTTTGAAACAGTGAATTTAAAGTAGTGAGTGAGGTATTATTGCACTGAGAGGACCCAGGCTGTGCACTTTGTTTTCCCACATTTCTGAGCAGGGGTAAGAGCCAGTTTCTCTCAGCTTTTCCTCAGAATGAGCACAAGGATCACAAGGATATCAGACCCATCTGGGTCTCAGCAGCATCAAGTGATGGCTCATTCGTGTGCTGCTCACAATTGTGACATCTTCTAGGCAGCATCTGCATCCCACTGGAAGCTTTTCTCCTTTTTCACTTGTGTGGCAGCCTGTGTTCTAAAGAGAAAAAAAAAGGCATGTACAAGAGTTGCATTTACACAAAGGCAGCACTGGAATTAGCTTTTTTTTTTTTTTTCTTTNNNNTAGAAAAGAAAAAAAAAAAAGGCATGTACAAGAGTTGCGTTTACACAAAGCCAGCACTGGAATTAGCTTTTTTTTTCTTTATTGTCATTTGGATGCAATGAGGAGGGTAACTTATTTACAAGAAGTCAGCTTTATTTTACTAAATCAGCTCTTAACTGATTGTGTCTTGCTGTATTAGGCTCATTCTCCTCCTTTTCCCTTGCCATCTCTTATGCAAGTCAATAATCTGCCCTCTGATTGTTAAAAGACTGCAAATCACTACACTTCTGTTATTTACCACTCATCTGAAACTCCCACCCACTACTTACTCTCTTCTGTGTGTTTAACTCCCAGCTACCCAGAGTATGTGTCAAAATAGGCTTTCACATGTTCTCTAAACAGCAGAAATTAATTGCTGTGGTTCCACACATTCCAGCAAAGCACAGAAGGTAGAAACTGAGACTCACTCACATTTGCTATGTGTGTGTAGCAGATTGTGCTGACATCTTAGCATCACAATTAATTGGATCTATTTCTTAAGTGATTTTCTCTATAGAACAAACATCTGAATTAGAGGAATGCCTCCTGGTTAATATGATGTGCTTCCTATTTTCTGTGTTCAGTACTGCTATAATTGAAAACACAATTTTCAAGGTACTGTGATACTGATACAGGTGAAATGGACATCATCAGTATAACACAGCCTTTTTAAAAAATCACCAAACCTGTTGATCCTACTCAGATCAATGTGTGGCTTTTACCAGTAGGTTATTTAAGTGCATGAATTTATTTGATAAACTAATTGTGCAGAATGGGGAAATAATTCTGTTTCCTGTCATTCAGAGTGACAGATTTTTCAGGACACACACAGGTATGAGCTGACCATGCCAGGCAGCAGCACACACACCCGAATCTCTGGATCTGTGGGATTTCCAATGGGAAAACTCTGTAGCCATTTGCTCTGATTTCCAGAACCACTGGCTGGGCTTACTTAGAGCACAAACTGCAGTTGCTGAAACCACTGCCCAACGTCAGCCTTTTCCTGCCTTTAATCATTGGAACCTTGTCTGTGGGAGAGACATTTAAATGATGAAAGGATCCTGTCTGTTGAATTGGCAGCATATTTAAACAGAAAGAAGGCAGAAAATTAGTTTTTCTCTGGTCTATTTGTTGTGTGTTTTCTAAGAGATACTGGCATTAAAGGAGCATTTGCCTGAAGGCCTCAGATGAGATCAGGGCTCCATTATGCCCATCTCTGCAGGGCCACATAAGAGAAATAAGCTGCTACTATTGTTGTTGTTGCTGTTATTATTATTATCATCATCATCATCATTACTAATTTTTTTGGTTTTATTTTATTTTATTTTATTTTCCCCTAGATGTAAATAGTCAGCACGAAAGGGCAGGAAGAATAAAGAACATATGGAGATGGTGTCAAGATAAGAGATGGAGATTATGGGATGGACACCTGGCCACCAGTTCAGCAGAGGGTTGTGGTGACCATAAGGGCTGGGGATGTTTGTGAGCATGGCCAAGCTGGGCTTGGCTTGCAGATCTGCACCAGGGAAATCATCTGCAGCTCTGCTCTGAGCCAGTGCTGATCTCAAATTTGGGCTTTCCCATTCCTGACCTCCACATTGGATTCACTGCTGCTCTCCCCCTCTTCCAAATTCAGTAGCTGAGACCTGGCTTTGTGGGCTCCCAGGAGGAACCTGGCATCTCCAGGGCTTGTGTGGATGTTTGATGAGCTCTCTGGAATGTTTTGTTCCTCTTGGTCCAAGCTTGGGACTGGGAGCCCAGGTCTGCAGCCACCACCAGCCCTGGGAGTCCTTCAGGGAGTGGTCATGGGGGAGGACATTTCTCATAAAAACTGCTCAGTACCAACCTCTACCTAGAAAAAAGACATTGTTATGGCCTTGGTTTTATTTCTAGCAGTCAACTGCTCATCATGAAGTTCCTGATACACTTTGGGTTTGGGGTTAGCCTTCCTAATCAGGATGTCTTGCTCTTCTCTGTGGTTCTGCAAAATGTTAACCTACTGTTCCATTTGGTTTTTATAATTCCACTGTAAACTTTTCCAAAAATCCTAGACAACAAAAGGCCAACAAAGCAAAACAGTCCTGTGCTGCTTTCATTTAAATATTTCCTAACCAAGCAGATTTCCAGTAAGTAGAATCCAGAATTATTTTGTTTCAGGAAAGCAAAACAAATCCATGAGCTAAATAATCTCTCATTTTCTCTTCCATTTATTGGGGTTTTTTTAAGTGACTGGGACAAGTCTTAAGCCTTGCACTTTCCCTGCAATGGAAGGGAGTTCAACCATTTGGAGGAAATATGTTAAGCTGATGGCAATGAATTGTAATGACATTTGCATAAACTTATTCATGTACATTCATTTCAAGGTTAAAGTGGAGCCAAAACTTAAAAAAAGTAATCCAAATTGCGTATTAGATGTTTCTGAAACACAGATAACTTTGAATATCCAGGCCATTTATCAGTGAGTTTAGTTTGTGTGTTTTATTTGCATTGAGCCAGACTAAAAGAATTTGGTTTTGACGAGGAATTTGTTTCCTAATACAAGAATTCAAATTGTGTCACACTACTGACCACCAGACATTAATGTCATGTTTACTCAACACTCAGTTTCAGTGGGGGACTATACAAAAAAAAATGAAAGACAGAAAGAAGACAAAAGGAATCTTCTGGCCTTTTCAACATGTGAACTCTATCTTCCACTCTGATATTCCAATAAAGCGACAGCGGATGTTTAAACAGAGATTTCAACCCCAAACACTCCTTGCCTGTTTGTTTAATTACATTTCTGGAAGGTTACAGCTCTCCAGCAAATCTGGGCTCTGTTTTCATAGGCTTCTCAAATTCTCTGCTTGCTTTGACCCTGCAGCTTCGATTCAGCTCAATAATTCGATACAGAACAAACCCAGCCAGCCCTGCTGACGGCAGGGCCAGCTCTGCTCCTCAATTCACCAGGGACTCAGTGCTACAACAAGATTTTCCTCTTTATTTTCACACTCTGGGCTTTGTGTCACAGCTCCCAGCAGTTCTGACACGCACGTCCTGGTGTCTGGAAGGTGCTACTCGTCACTCAAAGTGCAATATAGAGCAAAACCATCCCTCTGTGCCTTTCCCTGCTCTCATGCAGAGTGTGGCAGGTCATGGAAAAACATCCCCAGCAGCACCAGAGCAGCTCCTTGGCAGGCAATAATTCAGAGGGCTGATCTGCAGAAATAGCCAAAAGTAACTTGGGGGAAAAAAAGTAAGTGATCTTCACGTTTGGATTTTGGTTTAGGATGTCAAATATAAAAGGTTGCTATCACATTATGTGCACACACTTCATGCTCACAATTGTTTCTATATTTCACCATAATTAAGTTCACTAGCCATCCATACATTTTTCTTTCTTCTTCATTTCCCTGGGGCTTATCACTTTATCCTCACTCTTGTCTAAAGGTTCTTACAGTTCCATGGGAAGGGAGAGTCTTTCATGTTAAAAACACATATCTAAATCTTTGTAAATGTTGTGTGTGTTTCCTGCTGAGGTCTGAGTAAGCTTTCTCAAATAGGGTCTATTAGCATTTTAATAGCATACTCACACTAGGAAGTCTTTTTTGTTTCACCAGCCGAATATGAAAATATTCTGTATTTGCAAAACAATGATCTGATGCTGGTTACCCATCAGAAATGATCCCCTCACATGGAAAGTCAGGCCATCATAAACATCATGACATTACATAAATATTAACAAGAAATAAATAGCTATCAAATGATATACAAACCTCTGCTTACAGATCCATGCCCTGACGACTCCAAATAGTTTCACAGTTTTGCACTCTGTGCTTATATTTGAATCACAAACACTGGTAAATGTTGATGTCTCAATAGTTATAATGCAATTTAACACCTCACTGTAGGAGCATACACACATTTTCAAAGACAGCTGAAGGTTTTTTTAAAATCTCCTGGGCAAATTTTCTCCCCTGCTTTGCCTCACTCTCAAATATTCTATACCCATGAGATCACTTTGATTCCCTTTGCCTACACAAGGGAAGATCATGTTCAGGGAAAGATCCCTCAGGGAAGTGCCTCCACCTGATTCCTTCTGGGAGTGGATGTGAAAAGGGGAATTCTTTGGTGGTGCAGACTTGTCCCGTTTATCATTATCAGGGCAGACTTGTCTTTTCCCCAAACTGCTCCAGCCCTGCCTTCAGTGCATCTTTGCCTCAGAGGACAAAACAGGACTCAGAGTTGGGTTTTTTCTACAGTCCTTGGCAGAAATCTTAAAGGTTGCATTTGTTTCTCGGAGGTTCTTTGTTCCAGAATCTATCAAATGAATAAATTCCTCTGTTTGCAGTCTGAGCAAGATAAGCAAATGAGGAAGAGGCAGAAATCTCCCCTTCCCTGTGATCTGATGGCACAAAGCCCTATGCTTTAGATACCATTTAGAAGATGAATCAAAACTTTGTTTTCCTGTGACTCTAATTTGTATGAAAATATATAATTTCTGTAGAAAAATCCAAGTCTTGCTCTTGCACTCTGATTCCCCAAGCTCAGCTCTGCTGTAGGCTACACTCAACCTTGAATCAATAGCTGAAAGAGAAAGGTCCTAAAACCCATCAAAGTAACAAGTTATATTTTGCAAAAATGACAAATAACTTTGTCCTCACGGAGCATGGAAACAACTTTACAAGCAAAGCAATAAAAAAAAAAATGCATTGTTATTGCTTGGGTATATTATAACCCTCATTTGAAAAGAATCTCAGTCTGGTTTGAAATCACCCTGTGCATATGTTACAGAAAGTCTAGAGACATTTTGTTCCTTATTAATGAAGCATGAAGAAAACTGTGCTGTGTATATTTTGTTAGAAGTTTTGGCTCCTTATGCATGCTGTACATTAAGTCTTCCCTAATTGGATTTTTGTAAGTTAAAAGGCTCAAGGAGGGCAAGCACACATGACTTTTCTATAGTCACATTGGCTTTCTCCCCCAAAATATTCTCTGTTGTTTGGCACACTTCATCCTAAAATGACCTTTCTGGCAGCTGAATGGAGATGGGAGGAAAACAAATTGATCTTTTAGCTTGCAAATACAGAAAGAATACTGGAAAGCGTGAATGTTCTGGTGCTAAAAAAGGTGATTTTTCTTGGCAGTATTTATAAAAGTGTGGTGTGAAGTGTAAGACCTCTCAGAGAGGGCAGATGTGGGCAGTGGTGGTGTCAGTGAGGATGCTTGGGGAGATTTTCCCTCCACCCTGCTGTGAGCTCACAGGAGCTGGGAGAGCCCAGAGCACCCTGGAGACCTCCCCCCTGCTGAAAGTGCCCCCAAGACAAACCCTGAAGGCAGAAACTCAACTCAAGAGAAAGCTGAGGGCTTTGTCCCTGAAAGAGTCAGCACATTTCTGCTGTTACTCTTAATGTTTTTGGGGTTTTTTGTGGTGTAATACAAAAAATAATGGAAGTTTTGATATGATGAGGGTCAGACTCGCTATTACAGCCAGCAGTTATAATTTGGCAAAAAGAAAACTGCTGTTTGCAGGCCTGGTTTCAAGGCTTTAGAAACACTTGAGGGTGAAAAGGTTTGATGTAATGTGCTCGAGAAGGAGATTTTCCACAAGGACCAGGGCTGTGAGCTCAGTGCAGTGACAGAAAGCAGAGCTCTGAGGGGCAGAATTCCATCCCCCAGGGCTGCAGGGGGGGATCAGCATCACCCAGGCAGAGCTCACAGGGGATGGCAGCACTGCAGGGAGACAGAGTCACCCTTAGCCAGGCTGAGGAACCAGCAGTGAAGGATGCTGAGCCCAGGGGGTGATCCCTGGGCAGGAGGAGCTGAGCTGGGGCCACAGAGCCACTGCCCTACTGTCCCCTCCCACTGGGCAGGGACACTTTGGGGCTGCCATGTATGGTCTGTGTGCCTTTCTGTTCAACCTGTAATCCCCAGAAGCTTCTGCTTGTGTTTATAACTCAAACTGTAATGAAAAAGGAAATTAAAGACTTTCTAATTTAACAAAAGAATGAAAATTGCATTGAGAAACAGTTGCGGGGGGAAAAGGAGCTTTCACTCTTTTGGGATTTGAGAAAATTAGTCCTGCAGTATTTTTTTTTCCTGAAGAAAAGGAATATTAGATATATTAACTTCATTCTTTTGTCCTTTCTCTCAATGTTCTAAATTCTTTGTGTTTAGAAAAAGAAATGCTGCAATCCAGCCATTAAACTGATACTTTATTTCCCATTTTATAGTGTTTTAATGCACAGTCTTAGTTCTGCAGACTATTTTCTCAATAAGCAAAGCTGGTTACTTATAGATAAAATTATTTGTCCTATAAAAAGCAGCAGAACTAATGCCCAATTGACTTGTGTGAAAAATCTTCACATGTGTCACAGGTGGAGGTGTGCATGTGTGTATATTTTTGTATAGGAGCTATGTTTAACCTTCTAATTAAATTACTATTTAGTATTGGTAGCTACAAGCTTTTTAAAAATTTGTTGGCTGATAAAACTATTCCCTAGAAAGGGTTAAGGTTCAGATCCCTGAGTGTTGGGGTGGTTAAATATAAAAGTGAATTTTAGGACTGTAGGTTTTAAATATGATCATTCCTCTTCGCTGTGTGTTTTCTACCTCTTTCATCCAGGCAGATTTTAATTTATTTATATATAAAGAATTATATATTGAATTTATTATATAANNNTATATATATTATATTATATATATTATATATTATATATGCAAAATATTATATATATTATATTATATTATATTATATATATATATATAGTTTATTATATAAAGAATATGGGATTACAGCACTTGGCTTTGCAGGAGTGGGATGCAGGAGCTCCTGGAGCAACTGGGCTGCTGCCCCTGGCTGTGGCATCTCTGTGTGCAATGGTCCTGGGGAGCTAAACCTGCATGGAAAGGGAGTAGGAAAAGCAATGCAATCCCCACTCAGCTGTCAGCAAGCAGAGACAATGGCAAATTAAAGGATTTGCCCAAAAGCTGAAGCTCCTGGGGTTTTCCTGATGTCTGTGCTGCAGGGGTGAGTAGCAGCCATCAGGAGCAGCACAGTGCCTAAACAATTCTTGTGTTTGCTTCCTCAGAGAGCTGGAGGACCCTTTCTCCCCAGTACCCCAATGTGCTTTATTTTCTCAGGCTGAGGTCCCTGGAAGGTGAGGAGCAGTGAGGAAGGGCAGTCAAGCAGCTGCATCAACCCTTGGTGGAGAGGTTAAGGAGGCCAGGAGAATGAATGACCTTAACAAGGCAACAAAATCCTCCTCAGGGTGAGCACAAAGGTGGTGACATTCCTGTAGTCAGAGCTTTTTGTGGTTGCCTCCAACATGAGGAGTGCTGAAAGAGATAACAGTGACCGTGGGTGCCTCCAGTGACAGAGGGGGCTGTTACCTGGGGAGGACTGGCCACTAAATAAAAAGGACATGACCCTGTAGGGAAGGGCTTGGCTGTTTGAGGGACAGTGGAGTGGCCTGAGGCAGGACAGAGCCAGGGCACAGGGCTGGGGGTGGCTGCAGGCACTGTCACCAAAGAGGTGTTGAGCCAAATCAGCATGCCTTGGAGATAATGCACCAGACCTGATAGGAGCACTGTTTTTACGAGGCAGTTTTCAGGAAACAGTTCCCAGTGATAGGAAAGAGATGAAAAGTATCATAGAAATTTAGTGCATATAATCAAAACTTTTATTTCCTCATTTTGGAGCTCTGAATTTATGACCAGAGCTGTCAGGAGGAGGATGGCAGCTCTGCACATGGAGTGACCTTTGCAAACCTGGCTTTGAAAGTTTGCCTTTGGAAGGTGTGGAGGAAATTCCCCTTTTCCTCTCCTTGGAAGGAGGGATGGTGTTCTCTGATCAGGAGTATTTTGTAAAGAGGCTCCCTTCCTTACTGCCAGATTGGTATCTAGCAATTTGTTTTTCTCCAGCCTGTCTCACCACAGGGGTGGGTGGGCACTGAGGGAGCAGATGGTGGGGCTGGCACCCCGTGGTGACAAGAGCAGGACTGTCACCAGTCCTCTGGTCACTGCCTCTGGCACTTAGAGAGGTTTGGTTTCCTGCAGGTTTCTGTTACTTCCTATGGGGCTGAAGTCACACATGATAGGAAACTACAGACAGGAAGAGCACAAAACACAGGTTCTGAGTGGGCAGAAATTATAATCAGTTTTCTCCTGAATTAGACAGAAAAATTTAGAAGCTTAGAAGAAAAGGTGAATGAGTGATGGTTCATTTCAAAACAAAGCCCTTGAAACTCTCCTTTTGAGGAAATATTGAGAGAAAAGTAAAACAACATCCAATTAAAAAATACCCCCCCACCCCAGAAAAAAATCTAACCTTCATTTTGGGTTCAGCATGAAAGATCTTGTGGAAAGGTTTGATTGGCTTTAGGTCAGTCCAAAATCTCCAGTGGACCTCCCCTGTTGCCTTGATCCAGCAACTGGATCACAAAGCCACCTTGTGACATTGTTCAACTCTTAGGGAAAGTTTCTCCGTTTGTTCCTTCTAAGTCCACTTGCTCAAATGTAAAATATCTAAAAATTGGTGAAGTGGACATCAAGGTTTGATTGAAAGGATCAGAAGCCAGGCCCTTTGCAAGACCCTTAAAACACTGTCTGTAAATGCTGGGTCTTTCCTTCAACATTTCAAGGGCTGTTTGCAGACTTGACTTCTGCTCTCTGCCCTCAGCAAAGATTCTTGGGGGTATAAAAGAACAGGATTACCTGACATTGTCCTGATTTCAAGAGCAAAATTCCAGATTAAAGCCAACTTCTCCAATATGTCCAGCTTCGAGAAGCCAGAAGTGGATGGAGCTTTTAAGAGACATCTCTGAAAATTAGGCTTGGGATTCAAAACCTGGGAAGGAGACCCCTGATCCATTCAAATCAAGTGAGAATTTTTCCTGATTTCCTCAGGTTTAGTCTCCTCTTCTCGTTCTTTGCATTTTATGCTTTGCTCTTTTCCACAGCCTAATAATCCATCAGGCTCTGAGGATTTTTTATGTGCAAGATTAAATTTGAGAGTATTTGCTCTCCAGCTGAAAGAGTTTTGTTCTGATGGCAGAAACCTGTCTTTTCAGCAAAGAAGTATGAACAAAGAAGAAAGAAAAATGCTTTTTATGACTTGAAACATTTTAGTAGTTAGGCTTTTTTTTTAGACCAGCTTCTCAGATGTGCCTGTCCACATTGTCTGTCAGTTCTTCAGTCATACAGTCAAACCCAATATTTCACCTACATTTGGTGATGGAATTGTGTTAAGTTCCTGTACCTTTTGTGAAAATAGACAGCTGGCCTCAGTGAAGAACATTCCTCTGCTAATTCACAAGAGAGGAAATAGTTAATAAGTTCACTTTTTCTAAATATCAGAGGATGCACACTTGGCAACTAGAACCTTAACTGCACTGCTCTCAGAACTACTGAACTATTTCTTCTTTTCAACAATGCCAGAGAAAGTCTGGACTCATTATCCCTGAATTTCTCATTCCACAGTTGTGTAAATCAACCCACCTCCTTTGGTCCCAGTGAAACTGCATTGCTGCTCACTGGCTGAGGATCCACACACACCATTGTGGTGGGCAGCAAATATTCAGGGCTTTCCCTCTGCTTCTACCCAGCCAGCACGGAGGGAAAACACTGGAGGATCTCCAGTGGCTGTATAGGGATGCAACGTGCTCAGAGCTTTCTCCTTCTGGCTGGAAGGGGAACTCTTTCCATTCTGGCTCTGCAGGGAGCTCCTGTCCCTGCTCTGCTGTGCAAGGTGGTGACAGCAGCACCTGCAGAGGGAAGGTTTGGACAGTGCAGCCTGGGAAAGGCATCCTGAGCCAGAGCAGGCAGCTGAGGTGAGCTGCTGGGCATCACCTGCCCTGGGAAATCTCAGTCTCTGCTTTTAGATGCTTGTTGTTTCTGTGCAGAGCCTAAAAGAGACAATAACACCACCAACACAGAAAAAAAACCACAAAATGTGGAAATAGTTCCATCTGTATTTAAAAACATGTCACAATATGCCCAGGGAGGAAGCCCAGGGAGCACAGCAGAGAGTGGCTGAGCTGCAGGATGGCAGCTGAATGCTGAGAGCAGGGCACAGCACAGCTGGCTGTACCTGAGCCTTGGTGGGAATTGCATGTGGATGCACAGTGTGTGCTCGGAGTGCAAATGCACCTGCAGGAGTGAACCCATCTGAATAGAGCTGTTAACTCACAAACAAATGGGATATTGAACTAACCTAAAAGTGACATAATAGAGAAACAGTCAGGGACCATATTGGCATTCAAGTGGCTATTTTTAGCTTGTATTTACTAATTGCACAGGAGTAAGAAAAGTAGGTGTAATTACAAAGACAAATGTTCTTGGTAAGTGGAATGAGCTTTTTTTCTGCATGGTGTCTCCTTCAGAGGAGCTCATACATTTATTTCTAGTGTTTTTCTAAGAACAGAAGAGCAAGCTTACTAAATAGGTAGTAATTGGTATGAAGTGGGCAGCCAGTTAAAGCTGAAAGCACTTGTACCAGCTTCCCTCTTCATTATATTTTTGTGTCATGTAGATGGCAGAAGTGCAGTAGCCTGACAATTTACTTGATTAAAAGTGACATTGTAAATACAGTCAAAGGCAATTTGTATTAGAAACTATTTTTGATAAGAAGGTTGTCCTCTGCAGCGTTATTGGCCTTTATGAGATGAAAGACAATGAAACCCTAATTTCCATATAATTCCTCTTAGTATTTTTGAATAAGGCTTTGTGTGTTATTCAGCCATGGGTTTTGATTTGCACAGATGGAACCAAGTGCTGGAACATTGTCAAAAAATGTAAATATAAGGGTTGAATTTCGGGCTGGTTTCACTTTTCATTTCAACAGCAGTCATGCAGGCAGGAGGAAGCAAAGAGGAAGTCAAAAAATATTCATGGGCTTTATGGTGCCCTGACACCATGCTCAGGTCTCTCCCTGACTTCTGTGTCTCCTGGCACAGCAGTTGTTGAGCCAAGACCAGAATTTATACTGCTGTCCCCAAGGTTATGTTCTTATCAATGTGTTTTTTCAAGGAAAAAAACCCCAAAAAACCAGCAAACCAGAACACACCTTACACGTCCCCCAAAAAACCAAAAACGGGTCAACTAAAAAAAAAATAAAAATTCACATGCATGCTTCAGAGGCTCAGTTATTCCAGTCTGGGTTCTCAGTGTCATCATGAGGAACTAAAGATTAATCATATTTCACATATTATTGTGGAGGCTGCAACAAAAAGCGTCATCATCTCTGGAATCTATATAGTGCAGCAAGTGTCTTTCTGTTGCTCTCTTTTCAAATTATCTGTTTATTAGCCCAAGAACAATGACCCCTGAGCAGTAGAAGAAGAAATTAAATTAGTAGGTTTGGAAAGGAGAAAAGTTGGAAGGGCAAGGGATGAGAGGAGGTATCAGAGACATGGGAACAGCACAGTCAGGTGACCAACAGAAAAAGAATATTTGGGAACAAAATCAGCAGTGGGAAGAATAACTGAAGATGGAGGAAGGGAAAATGGTAAAGGCATGAATTAGCATGAAAACGTGGAATGCAGAAAATGGAGGATGAAGCTTGAAAGATATAATAGGGCATTTTATCAAAAGAAGATGCACTTGGAAAACATCACAAACAGCTCTCTACAGAACCCTTTTTTCATATCCAATCGGTTTTATTTTTTAAGAAAAACAACAAAGCAAAATGGAAAAAAAAACCCCAAACCCAAAGCTTTTAAACAGTCCTGGCTGTTTGATAGAGTGGTTGGGACATTAAGAAAATGCCATGCCTTTGCAAGCTGTTCGGAGAAACCTCAAAGGGACTTATGTTACACAGGGACAGCATCTTGACAGGCCTCATGGAGGAGAAAAAGCTCATCATTTTAAAAAAACAATTTTAAAAGGAGAAGCTGCCCCAAATTTCTAAAGGTATTTCCACAGTGCAACGTAGTATCTACTTCAGGAAGAGCAAAAAAAGGTTTGTTCGAGGGTTATGAAAATTATGTTCTCTTTAAAGTTATTTATATTTAAACAGTCAAAAATCATTAGTCACTTTAAAAAAAAAGTTGGCCACTTTTTTGTATACTACATTTTTCTATGAGTACTTGTGTATCATGCAAAATACACAGTGTTTCTGAGCCAAGGGCTTTTGGTATAAATTGAGTGGATTCTAAACTAAAGCAGAATTATAAATAAATGTAATTTATTGCACATCTTACACTTTCTCTCTTCCCTTCGAACCCTCAGTCAGAAAAATCTAAAACACTGAGGATTGTGTGCTCCAGAGCTTGTCAGAGTAGAGCTCGACTCCTGCATGGAAAGATTTCTTGCATTTCCACGATTCCCAGTTTGTACTTGCAGAAAATGGTACCAGGCATTTGGATCTCTGATCTTTGTGGAGCCAGAAGCTTTGAAGGCAGTGAATAACTTCCTATCTGCTGGAAAACCATGCCCATTCTCACTTCATGAATCTGCAGCAGACAGCGAGCTCCTTCACGGCACTGCTGTTTACCCCATACACAAAAAAAGGCTCTGTTGATGTTTCAGGCTCCCATTTGTGAAGCCAGAGCATAACAAAATCTTGCTTGTGAGCTCAGATCCTCCCTCTCAGAGGAGCGTGCCTTTTGAGCAGGAGACTCTGCCAAAGGAAAATGAGTTTCCCAAATGAGTACCTGGGGAGGGGGAAATGCTGATCCCTCCCTGAGCCTCCAGCCAAACCCTGTGGTGGCCACTGGGGCACCAGGGTGCCTTGGGTTGATGGGGGCTTTTTGTGGTTTGGGTTTGTTTTTTTTTTTTTAATTTTTCTCTCAGCAAAACTATCCTTCCATTTTACAGGGTGCAAAGTGGCACAGAGTAAACATTGTCCAGTAGTAGGAGAGATGAAATAAAATGAGGAGAAAAAAATCAAGAAATGCCATTTATGAAAGAGGCCAAGGGGAACATTTCACTGAGTGGTGAATCTGTACCTTTAGACCTCCTCAGCTATTAAATCACCCTCCTTCTTCTCATAATGAGGATTCATTTCTGAGAGTTAATGTATAGCTCATGCATACACCCAGATGGAAATGCAATACATTTTGATAACCATATGGTACAACATGAAAGATAGTCAAGTATAAAGATTATAACAACCCAGAAATTAATTTAGTGCTGAGCTTGATCTAGATCCCACTAAAACCCAGTGTAAGCTTTTTCAATGACATTTGGGTCAGGTCTTTCAGGTCTTTCTGTGCTCTTGGTGTGTGACTTAAGATTATTTGTCAAAGGTCAGCATAGCTGAGCATTAATAATAGATATCTTGAAGCTTTCTCTCCCTTTAAATCTGCCCACAAATCACCTTTGGGGATTTTAAGGTTTTTTTTTCTTACTATTTTGCTTTCCCTAAAACAATAATTAGATAATGTTCTACTTGCAGCTGCAATTTGTGCTAGCAGTAATGAATGGTAAAGTGTTCCTCCATGAATGACTGGGTGAGTGTGATGTGAAAATACAGCATTTAAATACAAGATAAAGTACAGCAGATTATAGACTGGCTATGATTCTAGGGCAATCTGTATTCTTTGCAACCAGGAAAATACCACTGGCTATCTAGAAAGCAGGTAATTTTTCCCCTAGGTTTTGGAATACCAGTCATTTTCAAAAGATTTTGGATTCTTTCTAAGAGCAAGTTGTGGTGAGAAAAACACAGGCCTTTAAAAACAAAAGACAGGACCATTGTACCAGTGAAAGCAATTGCCAATAAAGAGGCATTAGCTGAGTAAATATTACCAGCCAGCTCCCCTTAATTAAATGCTTTCCTAAACACATACAAGTACTTTTATGGACACCCAATATGTGGGGAAATGCCAACTGACTTACTGGATCCTTATTTAGTATTTCCTGTTTCCAGGGCTGGATCATCTGAACAGAGCTGCTCTGTAGCACTTCCCTGGGATCTGCTGAATGCCAGTTCTCAGGGACCACAGTGTCACTACCCAGCAGACACAGGAAAAGCACAGCAAGCATTGAGCAAAACGTGGGTTTGCTCTCCACAGAACCCCCACCAACACCTTCCATGGACTTTGACAGATGGAATCCCTCTTTCTGTGTGTGAATCCCTCCTCCTGTGTGTGCTGCTGCACTGCTCTGGGGTCAGAGCCTGCCTGTCTGCCAGCTCCCCATCCCCAACACAGCAACTCCTGTTCACAGCCTGTATCTCTCTGCCACCAGCCCATCCCTCTGAGAGCACAGAGCAGCAGCCTTTTCCTGGGAGAGCCTGAGCTTTGGTCCTGCCATGCAGAGTCTGGGCAGCACCACTGCTGTGCTGGCTGCAATGCCCATGGCACTGCCTTTTCCATGGAAAACCTCCTGGACACCAGTGGTTTCCATGGAAAACCTCCTGGACACCATTCCTGTGTGGTTTTAGCTTGCCTCACCCTGCCTTTCCCCTCCCACCAGCGTAGCCACTCGTTCAGGAGCAGCTGCCTTGGACAGAAGCCAGCTTTTTGACTAAGAAAGATCAATTTAAATGGATGTTCATCAAGGTTTAATGATCCTTGTTAGCTCCTCGCCCGGGGGCAAGATCGTCTCCTGACACCTCTGCAGGTATCATCACTCTGCAGAGGCAAAGAGACAAGCAGGAGAGATCCTCACCCCAAATGGAGCTCTCAGGCTGCCACAGAGCCCCTGTTAATCACATCTCCCCCAGCTGCACGCAGACAGATTGCCACCCTGCACATATCTCCGGGCCGAGGTGCTCAGAAGGTCACTGCTTATTCTTATCGTGTTAGGGGGTTCAGGTTGTGTTGTTGCGTTATGGGTATTTATTGTTCCTGAGGATTTCTGGGTTTTATTATGGATGCTTGTAATCAGCCTGCAATGTTATCTTCTAGCTCAGCGAGCAGCACCGTGTGCTCAGGCTGCTTATTTCCAGCGAGCAGGCAGTGTACCTACCACCCAAAACACACAAACAAATTCATTCCCACTGGGATCATAACCTGCAGTTCAGGGAGTCAATTTTTCTGCAGTAGCTTCAGTGTTCCGTGGAGCCTCATTAATGCACTTTTTTTTGCCTTTTTTTTTTTTTTTTTTTTTTCCCCCTTANTTTTTTTTTTTTTTTGCCTCCTGAGCAGGCATTAGGAGCCTCAGAAAATCCAACCTTTAGTTTTGTATTCCTTGACTTTTTGTAGTGGATGATGAGGTGGTGAGACTAATTGCTGTCAGAGCTGAATTCATTGGAGTTCTGCAAAACACAGATTTGTGTTGGTGTGGCCGTGGAAATGTTATGCTCCATGTGCAAACTCTCAGAGATTCAAACCTTATCAAATGTGTCACAGAACTCGTGCTCCTCTTGAACCTGTAAACTTTTCAAAGCTATTAACTTTTTCTAATTTACATATCTATACACTGGGGTCATGGTCCCTACTTCCTGCCTCTCTGCATCAGGGTATGTTCAAAAGGGTAGAGTATAGAAAAGGTCCATAAGATTTGAGCAGCAAAATTGCTTTCTTTGAAATCTCTGGGATTATTTTTTTTTACATCTTTGTAGAAGAAATATATGGGTATAACAATCCCTTTTTTAAAAAAAAATCAATAGTTGGAAGTGATTTGCTCTGATTAGCCTCTCAAGATTGCTCTAAGTTACAAGATTGTTGGGTTTAAAACAGCAGGTGAATTTTCTGTGCCACTTAATCCCAGCAAAGTTCACATTTTGCTCTCTAATCCTGAAAGGCCCTTTCTCCCTCTCAGATCTCTGCTATCATTCCTGCTGCTGTGATGGTGATCTAAGCATGGAGCCAGCATTCAGCAGCTCCCACCTTTGCAAGAATTTGCAGGAATGCAGGTGGCACTTCTTAAAAATTAAATCAAGCCAATTCTTCTGAGGTGAAAACACTGAAATCCCCCATAACTAACAGGGGATGGGATTTTCACCGAGGATCTGAAGAGCTGAGAGGATCAGGGAGGACTGTCCTGGTGCAGAGTCTGTCAAAGCAGGTCAGTGTGATGGGCAGAGGGGAGAGCAGAAGTCCTCAGAGCAAACCAGCAGGAGCAGGGCAGCTGGGAAGCACAAGGGAGTCTCCCCTGGGGTTTATCCATGGTGGATATTCCCTCAGTCCTGGAAAAGTTTCAAGGCACTCAACAGCTCTTTACCCTGCCCTTCACCAGTCTCCAGTGAAGCCTGTGGGCTCTGTGTGGTCCTTGATTCAAAGGGAAAGCAGTGCAAGTCCTCGAAGATGTGACAAGTGACAGGGTGCCATCGCTGTCCTGAGGGATGACAGGGCTGTCCTTTACATCCAGACTGCTCCAGGGGCTTTAATTTCTTCTGATAAATGAAAGGCATTAAGAAACGTCTTCTGCCCTTTGAAGATACACCAAGAAATTTCACTTAGCCTAAACACAATATGATGGGGGTTGTTAATCCAAGAGTTTAGCCTAAAAATATGGGGTTTAAATGGTCGGAAAGTGCACTGCAGAAAAGTCATCAAAATGGCTTGGCAATAAACAGCCATTTCTCATCATTCACCAGAAGAGAGAGGCTTCATTTCTCAGTGGTTAAATAGTAGCATTAGAGATGAGCTACTCTGTGATTTTGTTTGCAGGGTAAATGAATGTCCAAATATATTCTTAGTGAGGAAGAGCTATCTCACCATTACTGAAAAATAAATGCAAATGTGAGAGTCATAATCTGCTTTAACCAAATAATGCACAACAATTAAGTGTTAAATTATTGATGTTATAAAAGGCAAAACAGCCGCCAGGCACAGGAGTTTCCATGACTTCAGCACTGAATAATGAAAACTTTCTCCCCATTTTTGTCAAGAGTATTATTAAAATGTAATTCTTTTTTTTTTTTTTTCTTTGAACTTTGAAGTCTATTTAAGCAAGGCCATTGGGGAAAAGTTAATTAAATTGTGAAAGCTGGCATATTTACCATTTCAGGGGCCATGCCGTATTTTTGCAGTGAGAGGCGAATTGGGTTTGCATTCAGAGGAGTGACCTGTCCAAAGTCAGCCCTGAACAGCAACAAACCACAGAGGCAAAATCTGCTTGTTGAAAAACAGTTCCTGGCTAGTGAGGTTTAACAGTTTTATTTCATCTTTAAGACTACTGAGTCTCTTTGTGTATTGATAAATAGATATTAAAAAGCAACTTGGGGTTGTTTCTGTGGGACAGCATGCCCTGTACAAGGAAAAAGAGAAGGTTTGGGGTGCAGTAGTCTTTTAGCATAAGGAAACAAGGCTAAAGAACTGGGAGCAGACAGAACACAGATTCAAACCAAATTAGTGCTTTAATTATGCAACTGAGTGCTGAGGAGAGGTCTGGACTCTCCATCTCTGTGCCCTCAGGGCTGTAACAGAGTCCAGACTGGGTGACCAGATGGCCCTGAGGGACTGCGACCAGGACATGTGTGGGATGGGAGGGTTGTGGGTACCCAGTGAGGAGCTGTAATTTAAGATTTATGGCACAAACAAGTTTATAGCAGATTGAGAAGATGGGATCTGGGGTGAAGCTGATGGCAGGGTCTCACCAGCTGCTTTTTCACAAACCTACAAATGTGGTGTTGCACATCCCCTAAGCACAACCCTGTCTTTGGCAGGATCAGATCTTTGGTACTTCTGCATTTCAGGCAGCAAAAATTCTCAATACCTGGTGACAATGGCACAGCCATAAACCCCTCACAAGAAATAAGCAGCATGCTGGGAACAGTTGACAAGTTTAGTAACTGTACCACAACCTAGATGGGGGTTTTGTCTGTGGGTTTTGTCTGTTGGAAACTTGTTTATTTTTTTTTTTTCTCCCCATGAGTCTGCTAAATTATTTAGGGGCTGCGTTTTAAAATTAGAAGACGTGGCATTAAAAAAGCGATGAATATTTTATGAGGGGTTCTGGGATTTTGTGGTATCAGAATACACGTTGCAGCCTTGGAGGCTCCAGCAGGGAGCCACAGGAGCCCTCCCTCCCCTCTGTCTGCCCCCATCACACTGCAGCACCCAGCACTGGGGTCACTCCAGGCCCCCAGGAAACCCAACTGCACCACCTCACATCGGGTTTCTTTTTTGGGTGATAAGCAGGAACACAGTATTTTGTGTCAGTGGAGTTCCTTCCCTATTCTGTGAGTGGGTTTTAGGTGAGGAATGTGGGGGTTTTTTCACAAAACCCAACAGCAGAGGTGAGGGGAGGTGCAAAAGCCATTTGAGACTGCTCCCAGCAGCAGCACGGGATCAGCAAAGCTGCTGGGAGGTCCAGGGATGCTGGAGAAGCAGGAGCCTGTGCAGACACCACGGGAGTGAGCAGCACAGGCTGGCAGGGATAGAATCTTAGGAGGTTTCTCTGCAAGGAGGAGCAGCAAGAACAAGATTCAGGAGCTTTCCTCGAGGACACCATCAGGTATCCCAGAGGGGTGTGTTTGAGCAGGCTGCTGCACTCTGAGGTCTGCCTGTTCCTCAGCAGATCCCTCAGCAACCCTTCAAGTCAGCAAGTACTGATGGCCACAGCCAGGCTTCCTCCAGAGTAATTCACCTGTGTCTAAATGTAAGGGAAATAAGCTCTGCTGACACTGCTTATGAATTAGCAGGCCTTGCTGACACAAATCAGGAACTCAATGCAATATTCAGCCAGCACATTAAATCTCCTCCTAACATGCAGCGTGCTGAGACACTCTTCATTATTAGCAGGAGTACAGGGAGCTGAAGAAATGCCAGCTGTCCCCTCTGATGGCAGCCACGATGGCACAGGCAGCAATAATTAGCGCTCTGCTGGCGTGGATGGTGCTGCTCTTCAAAGCTGCTCTCCCTGCAGGTGCTGCACAGGAATCCCTGGTAATTAACCAGCTCGTGGTGACACTGCAGCATTAATAATGCCTGGGGAGCTGCATTCAGTGCGATGTGCAGGCACACAGGGCTCAGTGTGCTCGGGGTTTGGCATCAGATCCTGGGGTGCTGCAGTTGTGCTGTGGGTGCAGCCTGAGCTGGGGCAGCAGCACAGCCCCTCTGGGTTCAGGGGACCCACGGTGACAATCTGCCCTGGTCTGCAATGTCACACCAAGCCCTTGTCCTTAAACCTGAGAACCAACAGCCCTTTGGGTTTTCCCACAGTCTTTGACTGCAGTAGCAGGGAAGAAAATATTTTTTGGCAAAGCCTGATTTTGAAAGGAGCTAAATTTTCACCCCAGAATAGAAGATGAAACTTTATCTTGTGAAGCTTACAAAAATCTGACGGTATTTATTTAGTTCCTTGTTTCATTTTTATACATATCTACCTTTCCTGCTTTGTTTTCCAATGCAGGAGACACTCAGCTTTGTGCAAGGCTGATCGTGGTGGGATGTTTCAGCAGGAAGTTCTGACAGTTCTCTGGTGTACTCACCACCACTCTCTGCTGATAACCACACACTGAGGGCTGATTGCACATTTGGTTTTATGGGCTTTTTTTTCAGGAATAGATTTTCAAGAATTTTAAGATCCATCCTTAAGAGAAGACCCTTCTTTTAAGAGTCCTCTCTTAAGGATGAAGAAAAAATGGAATGAAAAAAAGAGAAAAACTCATAAGCTGAAATTAAACTTCTGCTCTGCAGATCTGATTTTGGAGAAGGGGAAAGATTTCTTGCTGAGAGATGGGTTCACAAATGTACAAATTTATAGGCTTTGGGTGAGACAGCCCCTGAAGCTCCCCCAAGCATGTGTTTACGAGAGCCAAGGCTGTTTATGATTACTTAGCACCACAAATCAAAGCATCCTTTCACAGCATCACAAAACAATTCCCTGGGCCACACCAGATGAAGGAGTTAATTTTCTCTGACCAGATTATGCTGCAATTATAATGTGCACCAGAGAATAATTTGTTCCTCCATTGCAATGCTGGAGATGCTTTCTCCCTTTCACAGCATCAATTTCTCCTGCTATTGGCAAATACTGCAACAAAGAGGTGGAAGTGGTTCCAAATATGTCCATCCTACTGACATGGATTGTAATGAGCATGGAAAGTGGGCCAACATTAACTCTCACAGTGTCAGTAGCACAAGCCCAAGTGCCAAGCCATTTCAATTAATTATGTGCTAATAGTCTCTGGGCTGATGCAGTGTTCAGCATGCTCTATGAGTACAAGTTGTCCTCATCAGTTCTATTTTTTTCCTTTTTGAACAAAAATTAGCAGTAATCCCTGAGTTCTGTGGGAGCCTTCTGTTGCAGTCCAA
The DNA here is from genome assembly GCA_013400435.1 of Pycnonotus jocosus. Lineage (NCBI taxonomy): Eukaryota > Metazoa > Chordata > Aves > Passeriformes > Pycnonotidae > Pycnonotus > Pycnonotus jocosus. Next base: position 47,132 of record VWYP01001520.1, on the reverse strand, counting down.
AAGCCAATGCAGCATCCAGGCTTCACAGACACGTTACCCTTCCCTCAGGCCCTTATTGAGAGGGGTTTTTTTTGGGAAAGTTAAACACCATCAGTATCCTGTGTCCTGCTCTGGCACAGCAAAGTCACTCCAGAGCTGCTGTGGGGAAGGTTTGCAGCTACTCTGGGGCACCAAGCTGCCAAAACAGCAGAAGAACAATGGCAAATAGGATCCTAATAGCCAGAAAATCAAGGGAAAAGGTTTTATTAGGGCAGATTTGTTTTCTAGTTTGGGGGTTTTTTTAATCAGTCCTTTCCAAGGAATGCCTCTTGGACTCTCAGGCATAGGCTGATGGAGTGTCCTTCATTGCAGTTAATGCAGGAAGGTCCTCTATAGACTTTTTTCACTATGAGACCTAAGATTTTAGAAGAACCTAGACTGCTCTGGAGAACTCTGAGTATGGTTAAATACAGAACTGGAGGCAAAGCAAAATCTGCACGTGGTGCTGAGGCACAGCCCCTGGAATTGTTGGTGTTTCCTCTGGTAGAAAGCTGCCCTGAAGGAAGGAGCTCACAATTCAAGGCTGATTTGGAAATATTTGGGAATCTGCTCTCTGGCTTCTGTTTTAATTGTTGTTTAACTGTAAACATTCCCTCAGCCCAGAGCGGATGGCAAATATCAAAATCAGAATAATTAAATGATTGCAAGTACTAATGAAAATCCCAAATAAGCAAAGACATTCAAAGCAGTCAGCTTCAGGACCACATCAGGTATTTCTATCTATGAGACTGCAGCTTAAAAATGAGATACACTTTCCTTCCAGCTCCCCAAATCACAGATAATAATCAGATATTTAAATATCTCTTCTGTCCAGGCAGGAGACCACTGTAATATTCAGTATGTAGTAATATAGTGAGTGTACAGCAGCCATGGTTATTTTGATTATTGTCTCTCCCAGTCAGTATTTGTTTTGAAAAGACAGATGGCAGCATCCTGTGCTGCAAGGTAATGTGTGCCATTAACCCAATACCAGATCACATTCAAACATTTCTCATGCAAGGTCACGCACACACAGGCCAAGAATAAAGTCAAGCTTTTTTCTTCTGGTGGGCCTGTGAAGAAAACAAAAAGGATTCTGGCCCAAAATCTGCACTCCTGAGCCACACATTATTTCAATTTAAAATAAAATCTCTTTTATTTTTACTCCCACACCTACCTCAAAGACCTGGGTGTCTGCGCTCTGGGTACACAACCCCTCAGCACTTACACTTTCTTATGAGCACAAGAACCTTTCCACAGAGGCAGGGACAATTGACCTGGAGACTGTGAGCAGCCATCAGTGCCCCACTCCTGGATGGAGAGCTGTGATTTTGGCCAAGGCTGCTGTCTTTGCTGCTTGAAATGAAGATGAGTGGAGCAGGAGGACGACTGTGGAAGGTTCTGGTAGTAAATATCCAGAGAGTACCATCCCTGTCAGAAGGGATGGATGTTTCAACAGCCAGTCAGCCAATTTCACGCTGAAATTAAAGTTGTCAGTCATCAGGTGGCCTGCTTGGTAGATAAGTGATATTACAGTTTCACATGCCCAACCTTTTCCCATTGGCCAGAGTTTGATGCAGAACCCTTGCTGGCATGCCATTGACACATAAAATGTAGCAATTATTGCTAGCATTTTTATTCTCAAGGTTTTTTGGCACATTGAGTTCAGATTCCCATTTGCTATGTTTGATACATGTAAACAATCCAATTTTTCATCAGTTCTGCTCAAGAGCTCATCAGTGACTGCATATGGGTGTAATCAAGTAAGCATCATTTACTAAATCCAAACCTTGGTTCTTCATTTCCAGCACTTCTCACTTCTTTTTACATTTCCTAGAACAGCTCCATATTTTTAAATAGCATTAGTCAAGATTCTCTTTTGTTTGTTTGTTTTAATCTTACTGATATCATTTCAGTGGTTCTTTTTTTTTTATTGCTTGAAGTGTAATTCTACATTCACAATTTCCTTGCAAAGCCAGATGGACAGAAATGGTTCCATGCCATGCTGAAACCCTCCATCTTATTTACACAAGATAAATCTTGTTGCTAAACAATTCTGGAGAATGTGTTCACTATATAATATCTACTGAATTTGTCAATCAAGTCATTCTTATTTCATATTTCATCATTTTGTTGTTCTCTACACACATGTAGTGGAAAAGGGGACAAAAACCAAAGCTGTAGAGAAGATGATGACAGGAATTTTGTGAGATGGATGAATTTGCCTACCATTGTTTTGCCCCCAAGGTGAAAAATAGATTTGATTTTTTTAGAATTTTTTTTGTCACCCTTTTTTCCTCTTCCCCTGAAGCACACAGAGCTGCCTTGGGTTAAGCAGAAAAGCTCTGGTGCCAGTGCTGAGGAGCAGAGTACAACCCCTGCTGCTCTGTCAGGGCTCCCAGCTCACTGCTGTGCTCAGGATTCCGTGTGCCTAAATACTCCTAACGTGCATCTCTGGAAATACATGCATGGAAAAAATAAATTTATGTCATTAGGAGAGCACACTAGAGGTTTTGGGAAGATGTACTTGTAGCAAGTTATCTGCAGTACATATTGGATATCTTTATTCAAGTACAGCTCTTCAAAGCAGCCTTTCAAAGGGGTAGAAATTCCCATTGTGCTGCTCAAAGATGGAGACTTCAAGGCAGAGGGAGTGGAAACCCTCCCAGTGCAGTCAGACATCTCAGCAGACACGAGCATTTCTCCCTCCTTCGTGCTCTCCTGTTGCTGCCCTGCTATGCTAATCACACTTCTGAAGGCTGACTGTACTTCTCATTTAGTTCGGTGGCAAAAAGATTCCAGTGCAAAGACAGAGGCTGATTTTTTTTTACCCATTTGCCTCCTATGTCTTTCCGAGGTTCTTAGCTCAGCCTCCTCTGTTCTTTGTGTCACCACCACTCCCAAAGACCAAGAGAAGATCAGCTTGGGCTCTGCAGCATGAAAATAGCATCAGCCCACATGCCCAGGAGTGAGGCTGGACACCAGAGCCTGAGCCTGGACACCAGAGCCTGAGCCTGGACAGGAGAAGATGTGCTGGGAAATTTCCAAGACTTTTCCTCTCTGCCACAGATATTTTTACCCACGCCTGGATCCGCTCTGTTTCTTAATTGAAATCATCCTGTTCTCAGCATGCTGAATCCTGTCCTTCGTGGGAGTCCCTTCCCCTCCCTGTGCTTTCTGCTCCCGTGTTTGCAGCTGAGTGTCACTGTCATGGGAAGTGGCACACGCTGCCTTCCAGTTTTTAATACCTCTTTCAACTGGAATATTAAACCTTTTCCCCACAGGCCTTCCTATTTCTCCCATTTTCTGCATAAACGCTGTGTGAAATGCTGGGATCTCCCTCATCTGGACCCAAGTGCTTTGTGATGAGTATTAAGAGATATCTTGCAACTTTAAAAATATCTGTTCTATTGCAGTGGGAAAGACTTCTGCAGTTCTGCTTTTTTTTCCCTCCTTGTCTGAGACAGCGTCTCCCCATTTTAGCAATCTTGATTTGAAAGTGCTGGAAATCCTGCTTTCAAAAGCAAAGATGGAGTCTAAAAAAGAGCACCAGTTCCTCCTGCCTTGAAGGATCAGACTCTTCAGCTCCCCTTGATGATAGTTACTTTATTTATTTTACCATAATTCCCTGTTCATTCCTGCTGCTCACATTTTTCATTTGCTGGGCTGTGATGCAGGGCTGCTGTTTCAATGTTCACTCACAGTAGCGGTCAGGAAATCATGTTCTCTCCACAACACTCAGAATTTCCAGCTCCCAAAGGTCATCTGTAGGAAAGTCTGTGTGAGGAAGTACAAGAAAAGGTCTGGAAATGATTATCTAAATCCGTGTAACTGGTTCCTGGAGGCCACACAAGAATAGCCATCCCTGCTGGGCTCAGGATGGAGAAGGGAAGAGATCTCCTGGCTCATGACTAGCTCATGATATTAAGCAAGAGGAGTGTTGTGTCAATTAGCAGAAGTACAAACTGAGCTCCTACTTTTCAAATTACTCATTTTCACCAGTCCTGAGGCCCTGATTCAGCAAAGCCATGCAGCTGAAATCACTCCTGCCCAGCAATTCTCACCAGCCCAGCCACAGCACAGCCAGAACCCATGCCTTCACCTGTTAGCACAATTAAAGAAAATATCCTGATCCCTTTGACTGCTTCTTAAAATAACTTCAGAGGGATTTTTTTAATGGAGAATGTCTTGTGGGGAAACACTACAACCAAACAGCAATGTGTTTTAAGTCTCATCTCAGAGGAATGGCTGTGTTTGCTGCATTATGATCCTGGTAGAGCCTTTCTTGTAATGTTCTAGAGGCCAGGTTGAAATCCCTGATTTGCATCTTACATCCTTGCTAATAACCCAGTGACAAAGTATTTTTTCAGCAGTTTGCCAGTGCAGTGATTTGTTACTTGATTGTACAGATAGTTAATATGAATAGTTAACACAATTCGAATTGCTATATTACAGAAAAAATCATAGAGTTTATAGAGCAATGTGGTGGAAAATCTTCTCGTAGTAAGAAACTGACATGGCACTTATAGTGCTGGATGAGCTAGTCATGTAAAAATGGTGATGGAAACATAGGAATCTGCCATTTTAAAATGCCATTTCCTTCCCAGACATTATTGATGCACCTGTTATCTTAGTCTGCACTTACTTGTTTAGTAACTATATATTAGTAACTTGTTGAAAAGTTACCTTTACCTTTATGGACTGTTTAGTCCATAGTTTTAGAGTAAAAATGGAGCTTTATCTGTTCATACTATCTCACATCAATGGGCTAAGGCATAATTTTTTTCTCATGCCCACTCATCTTTAACTATGGGAAAAATGATAATTAGTCAGGAGATGTAGTGAACAGCACATTGGATAGTCCTTATGAGCAAACCATGGGGAAAAAAAAGTGACCTTAATAAAGCAAAAAGTGAAATAAAAAGCTGGAATCCTTAAACACCCTTTGAATAGTTTGTTTTTACAGCTGCAAGAAGGGTGGATGAATAGATTGGTTGTTGGACAATGGTTAAACACCATAAAAAAGTGTTCACACATTAACACAGTGTGGGGTTTCCCCTCTGAGGTTCACGTAGGAGAGTTTGCATCCCACACAGAGTGGTAAATCACCCAGGGCAGCGGTGGCTGAGGTGTCCCCATGGGCAGGTGACAACCCAAGAGCTCGGTGAGCACAAGGGTGGCACTCCTGGTCTTATCAGGTGCCCATAAAAACCTGACCTCCTGCTGTGGCGTGTTTGCATTGTCCGTGGCCAGGCGTGTGAGAAGGAGAGAGGGTGTTTACCCAACAGAGTTAAAATCTGTGATTGTTGTTACTGCTTTGTTCAGCCCAAATTACAGAGAATTGTTTCCCAGGACTGTGTTTGATCACACTGATTGCTGGTGCTTTAACAACCATTGGTATTAACAATTACTCGTAATTGCTGGCACTGTTTGAAAAACTTCTCTTGCCTCACACAATTTGTTGACAAAGAAAGCTGTTCTCTCCTGGATCTCTTGACCTGAAAAGCTCTCTTCTCTTTTTAAGTTTTTTTAAGTAAAATTTTTAAGTTTTAAGTAAAATTTCAGATGCATGTAAGCAAATGTAAGCAAAAAGGGACTGTGATTTATTTGGTTTTTTGAAACAAAGTTGAAATTCAAGTGAAGCACATTTTGTGTACAAAATGAAATGTCTTGATAGAGATGGACCAAGATTTCTTTAGTTGTCTTTCAGATAAAGTGAGCTGACATTTTAAAATTGCACCTTCACTTGGACAGAAAAACTGTATCCCGCCCCAGCCTGGCTATGATCTCAATATGATGATGAGGTTTTCTTGTCATTCCATTCCTTGAGAAACAAGTGTCAGTTCACTTTGACTCACCACTGAGTCACAACACAAGTTCACCTAAAGGCAACCTGCCCAAAGCCCCAACACGAGGCTGGGAGAGAAGCACAGTGACCCCACCGTGCTCAGTCAGGCTGTGATTTCTCAACAGGAATGACATGCCCATGTTAGCTGAGAACAGATAATTCCTGAGCATCTGAGCTGTGCCTCTGAGATGGAATTTAAGGATTTTTTTTTTTAATAAGCAAAAAATATTAAACAGGGGTGTTGAGTTCCGTGATTTTAAATAGTTTGTTAAAAAATACCCGATGCCTCAAAAACACTTGAACTGGCATTTCTCCCCGATTCTGATTAAGAGCTCAAACAAGTCCATTGAACAGGATTTTCCCAGGTCAAGCCTCGAGTGAATTCCCCCATTTATACCTCCTCAGTGTCCCTGACCCTTTGCCATCACATCAAACCTCCCCACAGGCAGCACAGCCACGCTCCTGCATTGATGTGCTCCTGTCTTGGGTGCACTGATACAAAGGGAGCACAGCCTCACTGACCCGTGACTGTGTTTTCCACATCTCCCACTCTCACCAGGCGCTGCCTGGTTTCACTTCTGAGAAATTGGATCAGATAAAAGTTCAATTGTTTTGCACTGAATTGCAGCCAAGCAGCGCTGTCAGTTTAATTAACGCCTGACTCGAAGCCTCTGATGAAGGTGCTTGGGAGCAGACAGTGGAAATAAAACAAATGATGGCAGAGCTGCTGCTGTCAGGGCTGAGGTGTTCCTCACAAGGGAACAATGTGCAGGGAACATCTCTGCAGCTCACTGAGCCTGCAACAAGCTCTGTGATACAGAGCACAGAGCAGGGAGATGAACTGGAAAAGGTCACACGTGTTGGGCTGGACCTGGTACAAATTACTTTAGAGGGAAACTTTGTCCCATACAAAAGATCAGTTTAGGCTGGAACACAACATAAAGCTAATTTAACAAAGTTTTTAGTGAATTTTGAGGGCAGAGACCATGTTGTGGCTTGTTCAACTGTGTCAGATATAATCTGTAAGGATTTTAAAGGAAAGATTCCTGGAGGCATTTCCTGGATAACAACAAATCCCTTGAGTGGGCTTGAATCTGCAGAAGAGGAATCCACTAAACCCACTGAATTCATGGTTGCTCAGTTATTGACCAAAGCCCTTGGGCTGTTTCAGCTCCTGCTTTAGCCTGGGAAGGTGGGGCTGAAGGTGTGAATTTAATTTCTCTGACAATCTTGTCTCTGTCTCAGGTTTTCGTGGCTGATTCAAATCTGAGCTATGGGCAGCACGATGGTGAGGGTTGCCTGAGGAGGTTTTGGACTCTCCATCCCTGGAAATATTCAGAAGCCATCCGGACACTCACTGTAGGTGACTGCTTGGACCAGGTGACCTCCACAGGTCCCTTCCACCCTCAGCCATTCTGGAGACTGGAGCAGCATCCTCTGCAGAGCAGGCTCAGAAATCCCTGCTCACTCCTGTGACTCCTCTGCTCTGTCCCCATTTCCTGGAGTGGATTTGGTTTTAGGTGGAAGGTTTAGGAAATCAGTGCCTATCATGCTGGCAGGTGGATGATTTGAAGAAGTACAAATAAATATTGCTCCAAAGGAACAGAGAGCTCTTACTCTGCTTTTGCCTCTCCTCTTCTGCCCTGCAGAGAATCAGTGGGGTGTATCCAGCCAATGGGTCACCTCTCGAGATGCTGGAAGAGGGTGAACATTTATTAATTTGTATTTGATTAATTTTGTATATTTTCTTCCCTTTGGCCACCTAAAATTCTACTGAGCAGAAGATAGCTTCCCTGGAAGTGAGTCACTGTAGCAAACTCCTCTGTGAACAGCTTTTGGGCTGTAGTGTGTGGTACAGATAATTTACAGCATTTGCTGTTCAAGACTGGAACAATATTTGTTGAGCCTTTCTGTCTTGGGCAAGACTATGATGCCCTTCCTGGAGGGACAGTAAATAAATCAGATTTTTACCATGATGAATCAAACATTATGATTTTTAAAAACTTTGTTTTCTGAAAGTATTTGCTCTCTTCGCTTGAAACATATTGTTCATGCCAACACATTTCCTAAGAAGCCTGGAAAAAAACCCAAAGAAAAACACAGATACAAAGGAGGAAACATATGTTTTAAAATGGGAGATGTGTTCTTCTGAAAACATTTGTATGTCTGAGTCTCCAAATATGAGCAATTTTTTCATTTTATTGAGACAGACTTGGAGCCCAACTAGATTTGACATGAACAGTAAGAAAGACCCTCTGAAATCTGGCACTCCAGGAGAAACAACATGTTTGTATCCAAAACATCCAGAGGGGAATTATGCAAAGGGATTAGTCATCACTGGAGCAAAGTCTTAATTCCAAGAGCTGATTTACACTGGGCCACAACACCAACTTTTCTTCCTGTGCTTGTTCCCTTGTGCAACAGGAAAAGGCTTTTGCCTCCCTGCAACTGCTGCAGGCTGAGGCTTGACTGTGACCCAAACCATGGCAAATATTTGTGCATTTGTGAATTGCAACAGCACAGACACAACCTGAGGTTGGTGATGAAATACCAGCCCAGGCTGGTAACCAGCAGGACACAGAGCCCTGAGTGGAGAGCTGAGCTGACCCACCAGCTGGGACTTCAGCTGGCCACACTCACAGCAGTATCTGCTTTGCTGGGTAGGAGTAAAACAAACACAGCCTGAATTCCTGCATGAACTGAGATGATTCAGGATCACCCTGTCAAAAACCTACTGTGAACTTTCAAACATTGACTGACAGCGCCCATTTCTGGAGCACAATAAAAGCTGTAATTATAAAACAGCTTGTGGTTGTAGAGAAAAGCCTAAAATCGTGATGCAGGGGTATATGGATGGCTGAGAAATTGAGAAATAATAAGAAAAAATCAAATTAAAGGAACCACAGGCTATGTTAGTTTTAAAATATTCATGATTTGAAAGAAATTTGGGAATGGCCAGATTCTTAAAGCAGAGATTAGAGTTGTTAGTTTGCCTTTCTGGCAGTTGGTGTTGACAAGAAGCTCATAAAGTTATTCATAATTTTAGAAAAATAAGTAAAGCATAATTTAGTATGTTCTGTGACTTCTATCGTTTATTTCTGGGCTGACAAACAAGCCATAAAGGAGTTAATGCAATTACTACAGAGGCCACTCCACAGTCTGTGCTTTCTGCTGCTGGAACCCTTCCCTTGTCCCTTGGTGGGACAGAGCTGATTCGTGCTCTATCTGGAAAAGGAGAATTTCCCATCTGCATTGCCAACCACCTCAGCTTCCCTCAGGGAATTCCCTTCTGCCTTTTGATGCTGGTGGATGGCAGGGTTGGGCTCTGTGCTTTCTGCTCCCCCTGCTCTGCCTGGCCCTGGGAGCAGCCCAGGATCTGCAGGGATGGATGGGATGGGAGCATCTCTGGGCACCCAGCCACACACAAGGAGGGGCAAAGCAAAACCAGGAAGAGTTCAACACCCCCTGGGCCATGCAAGGGCTGGAAATGATGGTTCATTAAGGAGAGGGAAAGGAAAAACATTTCTGGCTTTCTGAACCCCCCTCAGCAGGTTGGATGAGGTTTTTTGTGTGTACAGACCCACAGAAAAGCTCCCCTGGGAAAGGGCTCTGGGTGTAAAGAGCTGGGGAGAACACCATGCCAGGGCAAATGGCTGCAGGGAGAAAAGAGAATAAAGTAACACATTTTAAAAAACCTGAGAAAGGAAGCTCAAAGAGGGAGGAATGATGGCAGTGCTGCCAGGAGCCAGCAACCCAAAGACATCCATCTCATCTATCTGTGCAAGTAGGAGGGGATCTGATAACACACAAGGTGATTAAAAGCATTGTCTTTGCACTCTGTCCTGTGTCCTCTAACAGGTGTATGAGAAACCTGCAAGTGCACAGCTGGTGTTGGGGGCTGCCAGCCCAAGGAGCTTTCACTTCCCATTCATTACAGCCTGAGTGAGCTGCCAGGGAGCCGTGGAGAGCAGAGCAGTGCCACTCACACTGCTGGCACTCCTATTTTCTGCTCCATGAGCCACAGAGGAGCAGAGCAGTGCGAGAGGAGGACACGGGAACCAGGCTGTCTGGGCACCTCATCACAGCTGAGATCCACCCTCCTCTCAGGCAGCTGATGGAAGAGGTTATGGCTGGTTTGCTCTGCATTGGTACCATCTGGATTTGGAGAATTCACTGTTTGGGGCTTGTGTGTTTTATTGAGTAGCAAAAAAAACAAACCAAAAAAAAACCCCAACAAAACAAAACAAAACAAAAATTCCTTGATTTTTCTGCTGTGCTGCACAAACACTTCTGATGAGGTGCAGGGCTGGCAGATTCCTGCAGAGTGAGGGAGAGCTTTCCTGCACGTACTCCAGATGGGACTAGGGCTGCCACATGCCTTTCTCGCCTGCTTTGCTGCAATTGGCCATTTTGCCTGGTTTGGGAAAACAGCAGGAGATTCCTTTCCCCTGATTAGATGAATAATTAGATCTATTTCAGTATTTACAAGAGCCTGCTAAACACTATAATTTCAAGAAAGCCGGGAGAGTCACCTCACGTGGGGTGATGCCACCCCTGGGTGTTGCCCCACTGTGGGTGGCAGTGAAGAGCCTGACTCAGGGCTGTACCACAGACTCTCAGTTTGCTTCAGGGCAGTTAATCAGCCTCTTAAATGTTGTTCTGACTGCTCAGGCCCAACCTAAGGTCCTCCATTTTCCACATCATCTTGTTTCTGGACCTGCCCTTAGCCAGTCCCTGTGTCCTGCCTGTGCCGTGGGCAGTGCAGGTCAGCACCTGGTACCTTCAAGAAATCATTTCCCATCTGGCACCTTCTGTCACCCTAAGTTTTCTAGCCTTCTGATGTTTTCATTCGTTAGTGGAGTTTTCTTATGAACTTTCATGTGAACTATGTATAATTTTAGAATTACCTCCTTTGTTTATATATGGCTCCTCTGGAAGGAGTTAGATGAGTGACTGTGATTTTTACCGATGAGATTGGAGAGGTGGCAACGTCATCCTCCAATATCTTGCCTCTTTAAGGCACCTATATAATGAAGTCAGAAATTAATAAACAAGTTCTTCTTTTGCCTGATCTCGAGCTGTGTGCAGTCTCGTTCTTTCGTGTCCTGCTGGGACAACCTTCCTGCTTCAGGGGCGTGCTGCAAACAGGGCACTTTCTGTAGAAATCAGTGTGCATCTCTCAATTTTCTGCTGCTTTCCTTTGTCCCTCTGAGGTTTTCCATTGCTGCCCTGGGCCTTTGGTCCCAGCAGTGAGGCTGAGCCATGCCTGTGCTCACAGCCCTGCAGGGTGACCTGTGGAGCTGGTTTGGAAGAGGTTTTATTGATTTGTCACTTGGCAGGGAGGTGATCAGCCACCCTCCTTGCTGGCCGAGGTCTCTCTGTGTCTGTGGGCTCAGCACAGCCTCTGCCTCAGTCACATTCTCTGCACACAGGTGAAAGTCAAAACTCTTTTTGGGGAAGAGTCTCGGGGTTTGCAGGGTGAATCTCACGGCTCTTTTCAGCAGGCAGGGAAAACAGAATGTGAGCTCGGTAGGTTTGTGATTTATTTTGTCACTTGTCTGTGACTCTGGGCACAGCAGGACCTGACACAACACCTTGAGCTATCCAGGGGACCACAGGGCAGTGGAAATGCAGTCCTAATGATGCATTTATGGTGCCCTGCCAAAGGGAAAAAGGCTTGAGTTAAAGCAAGGGATGTTGTGATTGTATTCTTTTTTTCTCGGGCAAAAAACTATTTGAGGCAAATCTGTGAAACAGCTTCACACAAAGAAGCTGGTCAAAAGTTGGAAAAGAAATTAAAGTAATTTAGTCCTTTTTTTTTTTTTTCCAGTCCAAAATGGCTCATTTTTAAACACGTCCATGATATTTGTATCTTTTTTTTTTTTTCTGGATCAAACAAACCAAAACAGTTTCAGCTTGAGGCTAAGCAAGAAATCTTTGATTAGCCCCAAATGATGGTGTTTTGTTGTTCAGTATTTCATTTTCCCAAGGCCAACAACACAATCATTTGGCATCAATAAAAAAAAAAA
>VWYP01001520.1:0-35178 GCA_013400435.1 Pycnonotus jocosus | reverse complement strand
AAAAAAAAAAAAAGGCAGCTTTCAATTCTTTGCTCACTTGTGGTCTGATAGATCCTCCCTGCTTTCCTACCAGTTTGGTCTGTCATGCTGTGGGACCTCCACATTTTCAGGGTTTGTGCCTCCAAGGCTACAACTGCCCTAGAACTAGAGCAGCTTTTCCTGATGCCTGAGGCACCCCCTTGCTGTCCTGTCTGATTCCATCACCCTCTTTGTTCTGACCATAGCTCCCCGTGCCTCCTCATCCAGCGTGAAGGAATCACACCCCAATCCAACAAGAATATTTCACTTCCCATTGCTGCGGGGTGCAGTAATTAAAAAAAAAAAAATCACTTCTGAGAAGGAATTTATTCCATTGTTGTTCACAATTGTAGTAAAAAAAATTAATGATGAAAACAAACACTAATAGCCAGACAAGGCCAGTGCCAGGGGCTGGCAAAATCATTGCCAGGAGCAGCAAAATAGCTGTGACCCAGCTGTTTTGTGTCCTGGTGAGCAGATGTCCCCTTTGCCTGTGGAAAAGCCCTGAGAGCTCTCACTGCTGCTCAGAGAGAAAGAGAAAAGGCTGGGGGACATCAGTGGCTGCCAGGAGTGAGATCCCTCTCAGCCCTCTCGCCTGAGGCTCACAAATTTCTCTGTGAAGCCTTTGAGCTGCCTCCCCTCATGCAGGGTTTTACACCCAGGAGTTTTATCAGCTCCCCTGATAATTCCTAAATCTGAGAACCATAAAACGGGGCACACCCCAAACTTGCATCTCAGAGCAGTTTGCAAATGTATTGGGGGATTTAATAATTCCCTTTAACATAAGAAATCAGGCAAAGGAAGGGTTATTTGCCTGACCCAAATGAATCTACCAGGCAAAGCTGACTGCAACATTAGTCTTCATTTATGGAGCCAGGAGAGCATCTAGGAGTCAATAGCAGTGTCCATATTCCCATCCTGTAGATAAGAAATAGGACAGTCCATCAAATGTTTCTTTATTTGTACACCAAGCTGAAAGTGTTACCTGTTTTGGGGTGTTTTTTCAGGATGGGGGGAAGGGGAAAGAGCTCACTTACAATAAATCATTCAAATCCTGGTGTGCTCAGTGCAGAAATACCTGGTCAACACTCAAAGGTTGTAATGGAAGTGCGTGACCTGGTGCAGGTTTTTCCTCTTTTTTTCGTCCTCCCCAGAACACAACAAAATCCCAAGAGATCTCAGACCTGGGCAGGACAAACAGCTGATCCCTATTTGCATTTTGGGTGTGGCTCTCAGTGGGTGGGTTTCTCAAAATGTGTCTAAAATTGCAAAGGAACAGGAGTGCAGAAAGCTCCTGGGAGCTGAGCTGAACCACTTCCCTCAGCTGGGGTGACTTAACCAGATCAAACACATGTGAACAGGATGGGAACTCACAGGTTTAAACTGCTGCTCAGGAAATCCAGGTTTAACATCAGCAAAAACTTCCTAACAGTGAGAACAGTTGCATATTAATAGAAATTGCTGTGGGAGGTTGTGTACCCAGTGCCACTGGAGGCTGTTAAGATTAGGTTAGAAAAACATCTGTCAAGAATGATGTAGGCAGAGTTGGTCCTGGCTTGGGGACGAATTATGAATTAAATGAAGCCCCAAGTTCCCTTTCAGCCCAATTTTCTCTGCTTCTGCAGTGTTGCATGGTAGTGATTGACAGATAAATTATAGTATTACATTTTTTTTTTCTTTTCTGAAGTATATATTTTGAGTTCTCTCTTCAGTGTAGCACAAATACAGGTTTCAGCCAGGAAAGGTCCATAAGCAAATAAATGTCAGAATTATTAAACAGGCAAGCAAGAGCAGAACCCTTTTTCTACCCCTTTTTTTAAGGAAATAAATTTTCAGTGGGGAAAAAAGAGGAAAAAAATGGGGCCCCAAAGAAGATGCATCAACTTGGGGATGATGATTGTTATATTAAGAAAATAAATCTAGAATGTATCAAGATTTCACAACTTTGGGGAGAAAAGAGAGGGAAAGAAGAGAAAGAAAAGCACAGATATCCTTAGAACAGAACCCTAGAAAAGGGGAAAATCCTAAACAAATTAAATTATACATCTAACGAGCACAAACAGACATCTTCTTTCAAAAGGGGTTTAACCCAATTCTTCAAAGAAACAAAACCCAGCAGTAATTAGTAAGTGCTTTTATCTCCTCTGGATTACAGTATCCAATAAAGCTGAATTCCTAGAGGTGATGTTCCTCCTCCCCAAAATATGAATCATTGGAAGATGTTGTGCAAGGCTTTTCCTGCCTCAGCCCAATAGGAGGCCACCAAAGTCGGGCAGCTTGAGCTGTGCTTATTCTGCATATCAAAAAATCAGCTGTGGCCAGACCCCAAATGCAGAGATGAGAAAAAGAAACTCGGGGAAACTGGGACTTTTCCTTTGATGTTCTGTGAGTTATGAATCAGGCCTTAAAATCCTGCTGGTCTCCAGTGTTTTGACACAATACTAAAGTTTTGTAACTTCTTCAGCAGAGAGAAGCTGGAGGGTAACGAGGGAAGGAAATGTGGCAAGCAATAAAGTTTATATTCTGTTTCTTTGCTCGGGTGCAAGTGCCCTGGACACATAAAGTGAAGCCAGGCCCTTGTTTATAAAGTGCACATTCTGCTATGGCCCTGACAGGTAATTCCATGTGGCTCCAGAGTGCAGACCTGTGTTTCACATCACTTGAAAATGAAAGTCCAACCATCTCAGGCAGAGGAGGACACAGATCCCTGTCACAACCCCAAGGCCTGGGAAAAGCTCTTGTTTACTCTTTGTGGAAATTTCATGTCAGGACTAACCCACAAGTGACTTCTGCTTGCCACTGAGCAGCTTTTTTTATGACATGAATAAATAAGCCATAAATCCCTGATGGAACACTTGTCATGTCTCACACAGAGACACACTCGGGCAAAAAGTATTTCCATGTGTATTTGACTTTTCTCTCTGCCTTTGAAGTTGCCACAGCACCCCCTAATCCTGTAAGTGAGATGGAGGCTGGTGGTCCAGGAGGGATTTGCCCCCAAGTGTGGCCACGATTTTACCATGCAAGATGAGAACGATGAGGGTGAGAAAACCCAGCCCAGGCAAAGCCTTGTGCTCTCTGCTATCCTTGGGAAAAAAAAAAAAAAACAAAAAAACAAAAAAACAGAACAGAAAAATGCATCACCACAGAAATGTAGGTCAGGGTGGAAAAACACAACTCAGGAAGGTTTTCAAACCACTTCAGGAAAAATGAAGATCAATTCCTGTGCTACTGCCTTTTGACTTTCCAGCCAGGAGACGTGGGACTGGTAACCCAGAATCTGCATGCTGAGCTGAGCTGAGTTAAGCACTCAGATAAGAGTGGCAGACGTTGCCAAATTTTTTCTCCAGCCAATTCTTTCAGCCCAAGCATTCTCATTACTTTCCTATGGATTTAGACATTTCCCAGTGGGTAGCTTCTCTTCCTTTAGTTCCCATGTTTCAGGAGACAAAGTTAATCTGTCTCAGCAGAGGTGCCCGGGCTCTGTGCTGTCAGCAGGGTTCATATCAGCACCATTAATCATCTGGTAGTTGCTGTTCTTTCATTTCCTTTTGCTAACTCGTGTTCTGAGCTGTCCTCCTGTGCTTTGAGGCACGGATCTCTGTGCCTGGCCATGGGCAGCAGTGAGAGGCAGCTCCAGGCTCTGTCTGGGGAGGGAGATCTGCTGCTCCTGGGGGGCTTTAGCTGTGCCTGGCATGTGGGGCAGCTCCAGCCACCACAAACTCCTCACCAGGACATCAGATCATGCCCTTCTGGAGCCTCTGCAGCACAGCACCTCACCAGCAGCGGGATGACATCTCAGAAATGAAAATTTGTCCCCTGTCCAAGGTGACAGAGGTGTCCCCTTGCTGCTGTGCCGTGCTGCAGCCTCTCACTTCCTCCAGCTGGGGAGCTCACTGTTCCTGTAAAGCCCAGGAGTATCCTCACCCTTGAAGCTCTTTTCTTGCATAAATACATCCTATACAACCTAAGGTTTGGGGTGTTTGTAATCATGCACACCAGAGTAAGAAGGCACATTAATTTTGTTCACCGGTTATGATGCAGTTTCTCTGTAGGCTTTCCATACATCTTCCTGTTCATACTTCTATTTTTCCTAATTATTAAGATAAATTCTTGAGCTTAAATGAGATGAAGTCATCTTGAACAAGCTTATTATTCTTATTAATATTGAGATAAGTCCCTGTCATTAGTAACACGGGTAATTATTTGTTGTATTTCCACTTGCTGTTCATACACTGTTGTGTGCACAGCTCTTTCCAAACAGGTAAAAACTATTGCTGTTATTTTATTGTGATAAAATTCACAAACTCAGCAGCTGTGATCACTGCCCTCTGCTTAAAGATGAAATAGCACTGGTGTGAAGCAGTATCCTCTCCCAAGCTAAAATGAAGCATCATGCCACCTGCCAAACCAAGGGCTTGTGTAAGGCAAGCGATGAATCCAGGAGTGCTGGAAGCACACACCTGATCACAGAGAGTTTGAGAGGCTGCAGGAGAGAGAAGGAATGCCTGGTGAAGCACAGGTTTGTCTCCATCAGAGCTGCAGATGTGTCACAGCACGGCTGCACCCACCACAGGGAGCACAGCCTGGAGCTCTGGGTTTCCATCCCACCTCTGTTCTTCCAGCTCTGCTCCTTTCTCTCCTTCCCTGGCTCTTTTCAGGAGGTTTTGCCCCATCAGGCAGCATCAAAGGAGCCTGAGGAGAGGTGGGGTGACGATGTCCTGGCAACAACTTGAGCAGCAAAATGTGAAGCACAACTAAAAACACCCCACAGCACACGTGAAATAATGCTCTTTGTGTGCTGTAGGTGATCTCTGCAGGAAGGCAGCTTCCAGCCAGAGGAGCCCATACACATAAAAGTTATGTTTTTCACTGTCACAAACTATTTGAGCCATTATTAGGGTTCATTCTGTGCCCTGGGTTGGGCATGGAGACAACCACAGCACTTGATCCTGCAATTACTGTGTCTGGTATGGAGTGATTGTCTCAAATGCCTGGGATTTTGGAAATTATTTATTTATATTGCTACTTTATTTAAGCATTGTGGTATCGCTCTGATACAATTATCGACCAAAGCAGCACTACTTTTGCCAAAAAAAAAAAAAGTCTCATTTAACTTTGTCTGAAAAGTAAAATGGGTAAATCAAAAATGTGTACAGAATAAAGGCCATGAAGGCAAAGACAGTGTTGAGGTTTAGTGGCAGGATGTGTCTGTCTGTTGTAGCTACTTTAACTATGCTTCAGAATTAAAAAGTAGAGAGCCTAAAAATAGATTTCTAAAAGCCTTTTCTTATTCCTAGGCCAGCCTCAGAGAGGCAGGAGTTTTGCCCAGGCTGCAGGCAGTGCCATGTTCCTGAAGGGTACCAGAGCTCCCTTCTGAGTACAAACCTGATCTCAGATGCTCAGACCAAGCTGGGTTAAGTCTCCCCAAGCCCAGCTCTTCTCTGAACCGAGCTTAAGTCCTGGTGAGTGGTCACTGCCTGGGCAATGAGACACTGAGCAGTGGGACCAGGGGCTGCCTCTCTTTATTTGTTCTATCATCTGCAGAAGGCAGCACTCCTGACACTGCTGCAGCACAGATAATGCTCAGTGGCTGCTGCTGCTGCTGTTCTCCCCTAATTACCAGGAACATTGCTTTAAGAACTTACAACTTCCTGGAATGATGTGAAAAACAAATTGTTTAGAGCACAAGTGAATAATAGGCAATTGCGGGCTGGAGCATCTTTAATCACTTTCAATTTTAAGTACATTTTTGAAGAGAGTGGCTCCTTATTACCTGGCAGATCAGGATGGAGTTCTACATTTCTGGTGGCCTAGATTACAAATGAAAACAAGAATTTTATGTGCAGGGTTGGCAATGTCTACCCCCAAAATGAGCAGTGGCCAACAAGTTCTCAGCCAAGATGATATTTCTGCCTCAAACTTTGGAAGGGAAGAAGCCACACCACCTGTCTGGAGTGGGAGAGCAGGGATAAACCTCACTCCAGCCACAGGCAGATGCCATCATCCTGCATTGCATTTTCCTGGGAGGAATGTCTGGAGCAGCAGGAGATGCACAGTCCTGAGTGCTGCACTCCCACTGGCCCCAAATATCTGCAACTGTGTTATTATCCCCATTCCTACTGTGCATCTGCAAATGCCCTAAATTCATCACCAGCACGTTGATGGAAACTGTTTTTCCTCCCAATTAAAATATTTCCACATGCATTTTCCCATTGTGTGCTCAGGATATTTCTTGCCAGCAAATGGAGTTATCTTCTCCCTGCCCTGGTGGCAGAGGGAGCCTGGAGGGGAAGGGCAGGCAGGGCACAGGGATCTCACTCCCCATATCCCATATGTCCAGGCATTACACACTGCTGTGGCCTTTTGGGGAGCCAAGGGAGGGATAGCAGTCTGAGAACTGGACAAATTAGATGGGTTTAAGTAGGATTTATATCTCTGGAGCAGGGAAGGACAGTGTTAAAGGACTCCCTGCACCATCAGGAACCTGGCCACATACATGATTGGCATTTGCACTGCTAATGAGACCATCTCTATTATAATGAACTCATTACTATTTTTTATGACTATTGTATTTTGCATGCTTCACAAATCATGCAGGGAGCTGCTTTTTACTTCAGCTTTCTCTTTCTACCTTGGAAACTCTCAGGGCAATCCCAGTGGCTGCATAACACAGGAGAATGAATTAACCCCTGTGGAGAGACTGAGAGGGAGTGGCTGCTCCTGACTGGTCATAGCAGGAGAGGGAGAGGGAGAGAAAGGAGGGGATTGAGTCGTGGTTGGAAACTAATTCAGTGAGGAGTTCCCGTGCTGTGCTAAAACCCAGTGACAAGACATTTTTATGAATGTATCTCCTATTCAGGAATGTCTGCACAAAATTAGTCTGCTCCTAAGGGAACACATGGTGTATAGATTACGCTCTTTGTCAACGTTTTCTTCCAAATATCGATTTGGATCAGATTTTGTTTCTCTGCTATTTTGAAGCATTTTGCTTTAATAAATTTTGGATATGCTAAAACAAAGATGTTTTGGCTTTGGAGCAATGTTCAAGTTTCCAGTGTTGCTCAACTTGTCTGATTCATGTCCCTTGAGATGCTCCCTTCCTTTTTCAAGTTCCAAACATATGTTCAGTAGGACAGACCCCAGAGACAGGTCTCGCTGCCTTCCAATGGTTCTGTTGGCTTGGATTGCTTTGGCTCCAGCTCCTCACCATCAGCAATTCCAGTTGGCTCCTCAGTAGCCACAGCCTCAGCTCTAACTCCCAGTGAATGGCCGACACCCTGGAAATCATCCTCTGCTAAATTTCAGGCTGCTTGGCTTCAACAGTGCACCATGAGATGCAACTCAGAGAGAGGATTAAAAGGGGTGATGCTGCCCCTTTGGGAGCTTCCAGAAACCTCTGGAAGTGGAAATGAATCATGGCTGCAAATCAGCTGCTGGAGAATCCCATTGCTCTACCACATGGCTGCCACTAATAGGTGTAAGCAGAGCAATTGCTGGTGGAGCAAAGACATCAGGATGCACAGATATGGAGGAGGTTTAGCACTCTGGACTCATGCTAAAGGCTGTAATTCCACTGATTCCACCAAGAGAGGACAAACCCATGGATTAGTATCACCTTGGATGTCATTGACTGAAGGACCAGGATGGTTTAACCTCACCAGACAGGTGAGAGGTATCCAGGTGGGAATGGCCATCTGCCAGGCTGCATTCCTCATCTACTTATCATACCTTGCCTTGCCCACCAGCAAGGAAGAAGGCTATGCTTGGATTTTTCTGTTCACAGTGACTCCAGACTCAATTTTTTTCTTACCTACACATTCCAGAAAAAATCTGCAGCTGTGTGTGAATTCCAAGAATCAGTCAGGAAAATTAACTTCCACCAAAGGACAAAAAAAAAAAAAAAGTAAATGTGTGAGCACATCTGCCTGTTGTTGGAGCTACCAAGCTGCATTTTGAATTTCTGGTCTGTTATTTTGTTAGTTTGACGTTGTAGCTCTCTGACAAGCTCCTTCTGTCTCACTCATTTCCTCTGTGTCCTCTGGCTGCTGAGACATCACCACTCTTTCAAGCCAAGGGTTAGGACTGGCCTGCTTTTAATGCTCAGTAGACTTTGGTGGCATCTGGCAGTAGTACTGCCAGCTGTTGCAGAGAAGATAAAGAAGAAAGGAAGATATCAACATTAAAAAAATAAAACCAGTCTGCTGGGTGGGTCCAAAGACTCAATTTCACAAATTTACTCCGAAGAAAAATTTGGATAAAATCTTCTGTCCTTTCAGATGAAACTTCTCCCACTTTGTTTGAATAGCTTACCAAGAGCAGAGGAGAAAGAAATAATAAATATGTAGAAAGACAGAAAACATGCTGCCTCTCCTTCAGGAATTCAGTAATTACTTAAGTGAACCTGAAGTCTGTTTTTCTCAACACCTTAGAAATGTGTCTGTGTTGTTCTTTTGTGAGCTTTGTACTGCACTGATATTTTATGTTTAATAACATGTGGAGTGGAATAGGAAAATTAACAAGAATTTTGCTTCTGGCAAGATTATCTACAGAATCTGCCTTTGGCTGGATGTAACAAGTGTCTTTTCTGCAGGTGTCTGTGGGTGCCTTGGGCTTTGAGACACACTGCTCTGGGATTTGAGACCCTGCTGCACAAACCAGGAGTCAGCTGAGACTGCTCCCTTCCTTAGAACATTGTACAAAGGGAAAGGAAAGAGAGGGAAGCAAGCTGGGACCCTTTAAATTGGTCCCAAACAACCACATCCCCAGGAAATTCCTCCAAAACGAATGCAAATCATCATCCATCAGTCTCTCCATGGAGACTTTCCTGCCATGCCACACGTGGAGAGAGCCTTTTGTCCTTCAGCTCCTCGGCCACAGGAATTCTGCAGTCCTCAACAGATGTGGGTCTGAACTTCACATTTTAGTCCTTCATTACCCTTCCTCCACCTTCTCAATGCACAAGAGCCAGGAAAGCCCTGTGGAATGTGACTAACATTTAAAACCTGGCTGGGTGTTTCACACGCTTCCTCCTGGCTGTGAGCAGGATTTCAGTTCAATTAAGAATAGACCCCCTCCCACTGACTTGGTTCCACCACCTAATTCAAGCTTTAACCCTGTAATGCTGATGCTGTGTATTTTCTGGCTGATTTAGGGGTTTTGTGGTAATATATTTCTTCAAAGAGAATAGATTTAATCTATAGATCCAAACTGGGATTACCGAAAAAGGTCGCACATGCACCCCCTCAACCCTGCTCATCCCCACAGCCTCTCATTTAATTTCAACATCAGTAAAGCCTGAATTTTAATATTATTTGTTATATTTAGGGCAGATGACCTACTCAGTCAGAATAAGAGATTAGAAATTCATCTTTGAAGGCATTATGCAAAAACATAGAAAAAATTTGACCTTGGCTTAAGTACTCTGAGACCACTTGTGTGTAATTTAAAAATCAGGACAAGAATCTGAGGAGAAGAAAATGAAATAATGCTGGCAAAGATCTTTGGGGCTTAATTTATTTTTTTTTCCCTGCATGAGAGCTTCTGTACAGAGAAACCTTGAGACAGTGGCTGGCTCCTTTGTGAATTCAGGTGTTTGTTCAGGAGCAATAAGAATGACCCCAGCTGTTGTGTGCTGCTAGAAACCTTTCAAATGGATAAGGACATAGTCAGTAATTACAAGGGAGGAAAACCACATGGCTTAAAGTGACCAGTTAGGAATCAATTCCTGCTGTGAAAATTTTTGTCCTTGTTTCATGGAATGTGTGGAAAAATGAATGCATGTGTATAAAAATCAACATTTTCGTAAAAAGAAAAAATGAAAGTTCATTCAAAAATGAATAATGTAGTCAGCATGGTATGAAATCCCACTGCTTTAAAATAATGCCTAATTTAATTTCATCAATCTTCTAAAATAATTAAGAGTGTGAGAATAATTGGTTTTCCTTTCATTGCAGACCTTTTTGTGTGCATTCAGGAAACATTTTTTATCTGGTTTGTTGCCACAGCTTCAGCTTTAAAGGTCATGTTTTATCAAGATATCATTTTGTGATGACTTTTTTATTATTCTCAGTGGCACTAGCAGCATGCAGTGGCTGATCTTTCTTCAGAAACAGTAAAGGAAGTAAGTGATTTATCCATATAACCTAAAAATAAAGGATATTCCTCTTGCATTTTAATTTAGCACTAATTAGCTGAGAGTTTTTGAATATGTATTTAGAACACAAGGAACAGATCTGGCCTTCTGTGTTGATTTTTTTACTGAGTTTCAGGAAATTAAACAACTCAAGCTCAGAAAAAGAGGAAAGCTGAACGCAGTAAATGCTGCAGCAACTGAAACTGTGATTTTAGAATTCAGTGACACAGAGAATGACATTGACACATTTCTGAGGAACCAGAGCCCAGATTGCTCCTCGAGAGCTGCACACCTGAAAAGACAACACAGAGAGCAAATATGAAAATACTGAAATGTTCTGGATTAGAGGGAACAAATCTCCCCTTGAGAAGAGGAAGGCAGAATTCCTGGTGCTCTCAGAGCTGCCCATGTGCCATGGATGGAGCTGGTGCTGCAGCAGGGCACAGCTTGCAGTGTTTCAAAAGGACATCGCTGTCAGACCTTCTGTGGAAGTAGTGACAGATCTCAGGTTTCTCAGCAGCACTTTCAGCTGTGAAAATCAACTTTTTCCTTCTTTAAATGCACCTGGAACAGCGCTGTCCCTGCCTATAGCCAGTTTTGCTCACCCAATACCAAAAGGATTGGCCCACGAGGAGGAGCACATGCCCTGGGTTGTTTGCTGTCCTCTTGCCTTCAACGAGGAAAAATTCAGGAGTAGATGCTGCCGAGCACTGGAGAAGTTACCAAAGCACTCAGATGGAAACTGTGCTGTCATCAGAGATCCCCTGTCAGGCCCAGGTTTTGAAGCAGGGGTGGCAGGACTGAATAGAGGCTGTGGAATTCTTGAGTCAGTTCACAGTGCCAGCAAGGGCCCTGTGATTCACAGGGAAAAAAATGCAGCCTGTCTCTACTCAGTCCCTCATGCATAAACCACATAAAACTCTCCGGATTGACCTCCCATGATTTTGTTTTGTTTTGTTAAGGAAGATTTCCCCTTGCTTGAGCCTCTATTATGACTGCAGTAAGAAATAATTTACTCCAGAGCAGTTCATAGACCCAGGTGCTTGTGTTTCTTTGTTCTTAAGATACTTTGAGCATTTTACTTTTCTTCAAAGGGCTGTTTCTTCTTTGAGATGAAGCCATTTGCTTTGTGTTTTAGAGTATTTCATATCCTCTGTTTTCTCCCCAGAAAATCTCTTTTTGTAAATGAAACATAGGCCTGGATCAATGCCCTTCTCCTTGCTGCAGGGTAGCATAATAAGTGAAAGATGTTTTTATAATTGTTATAAGGACAAGGGGGTTGTTTCATTAATGCAAGGGGAATGTGTTGTTAAGTCATCTGATGATACGAGTTGAGCGTGAGCTTTCTTTTCTTGTGGCAAAATGTCAATATTCCTAAAGTATCTTACAGTCAGCACTTTCAGAGGGCAGGTTATTTGCAAAATAGCCTCACCACTATAATCCAGTGACACATAAATCTGCTGCTCCCTAACTTCCAGCACTGTCCTTTCCAAATCCAAAGTTAAATGGATTCTATTCCAAGAGCTGAATCGTCACCTAAACTGCAGTGCTTGAAAGATTTGCTGTTACTGAGGAAATTGGTCTCCTACATATTTCTATTGAATAATTTCCCAAGGAGCTATCTTCAGTGCATGGTAATACCATATATTGCAGTGTTGTAGCTCCTGGATAGTCTAATAGACATGTAATCTTATTTTAGCAGAAACCCACATGCTCATAGACTTGTACAGAGCAGTAACTGGCTGTACAAATAGTCCCACTGAAATCAACAGGAATCCTTGGCCAGGTATTGTTTCATATATTAAAGTATATTCACAGCTCATTAGCTCACACCAATGACTTCAGCACAGTTACTTCTCAGCTTTTATTACAGTAAAGCCCAGGCCCTTTTCTGCTGGGCAATGTATTTTTTACTTCATGTAATAGGAAAATGTGAAAATTGCATTTGAACACGGTAACTTTCCAATTCATTTCAGCCCTCCTTCGGCCATGTTCATGAAATCCGGGTTGCTCAAAGGATCTTATTCACAATTACTGAATTCTGCAGTTATCTTTACTTTCAGTGACCCCCTTGGTACATATGACAGCGTTCCTGGTCCTGCAAAGGGAGCTGTTGGCCATTTTTTGTAGATGATTTTGGATAGGAAGGAAAATACAGTAAATTACGCCCATTACTTAATAGAACCATGTTAATTTCTTAGGCTGTGCTACCCATTCCACTTCCCTGAGCAAACTGGAAACCAGCAGCAGCAGGACACCGTTTCCCGTGCTTGTTCTCTCACCAGCTTCCTCTTGATCTCCCATAATTGCTCTTTTCCTTTCTAAAACTTCTGCAGATTTATGGGCAGAGGGTGCACTTTGCTGCTGAACAAGATCAGAATAGAGATCTCAGAAAGACACAACAGAACTTGTCAGTGGTGGAGGATGAGGAGTGGGGCAGTGATGAGGGGGGCAGGCGCAGTGAGGATCACCCTTGGCCCTGATGTTCCCCTCACACTCAGCACAGGAGCTGTGAATTTGAGTGCCTTTTCCTCAGCAGCTCTGTCGTGCTGTGCCACACCGTTGCCATGTCCCAGGGTTATCTCAAGGACCCTCCCTGCCACCCCTGGAGCATCACAAAGGCTTTTCAGTGCAGATCCACAAACGCTCCCAGGTGAGGGCTCTCCCTGCCCTGTGACAAGCGAGGGCACACGTCCCCTGTCGCCTGCCAGGGCTCTAGCCTGGGCTGTGATGGACCAGGATCACCTTGGCCCATGGAGGAGAGCACTTTTGAGGGTGTTTCAGTCTGTTGAGCCAGGCCAGGGCCCTGTGTAGCAGCCTGTTTGTGGATGCACCGCGTGGGCTCCAAGGCGCGCGTACGCTCCGCTCTCACCCAGATAGAACAGCCTGTGATGAATGCCACAGTGAGAGCAGCGAAGAGAGGCACTGTGGAGAGCGTTTGGAGGGCCTGATCAAACAGCTCTGGAGAGCCCTTGAAGCAGCCTGTCAGGAAAACGTGGCTGTGCATGTGTTCCAGAGAGAGTTCTGAGGGCTCACTGGGCTGTCTGCTGCTCTCCCACGGCCGGGGCTCTGCAGGCAAAGGATGCCAGAGAGGGTCAGGTGCCAAAATCAACCCCCGCTGCCTTTGTTCACACTGCCAGATCCAGCTGAATAATGAACTGCTTTCATTTAGTACCCGCCTCTCTCCCCTCCTGTTGATTCGATGTAATAGATGTACTGCAGATAAAATAGGTGCAAACAGTACCTCATTGTGAGCCAAAGGCAGGGGAACTTCACACAATGAGAGCAGTTTTAGCGTGTTCAGCTTCAAACCCACCTGAGGAAACTGCCTATAAATCTCCCTTTGCTTGCATTGCTATTTGTATTTTACCCTTGTCATTAGGTAAGACCCAGGCCTGGTTTAACTGCCCATATTTAATTTATTGCAATTTAGATCCTTTATCAAAGCCCCAGAGTCTGCCTTATGGAAAGAACTATTAGAATCTTTCTCATTCAGGAAAAGCAGAATATTTTAGGATTTTTTTGGATTTTAGCAGTCCCAGTAAGTTGACAAAACATTACCTCTCACCCCCCAGCATATATAATATCACCTGATATTCACAAATTTTAAGAAAGGAGTTTCACCATCTTCTGCATAGCAAACAATGCTGTGATATTTTCTGCCACCATATGTGAAAGAAATGTTTCAAGGGAGAAATAAAGAAGCAAGAAAGCTTAGAACACAACCTGACTCAATAGTCTTGTTTAAAGGCTTTATAAACAGAGAGATTTTTTTGGCTGAGTCCTGGCTCATGGAGGCTTGGTGTTGGATGTAAAAGTATTTTCTCATATTACTTGATTTCAATGCTAAGAATTAGGATTTTATGTTATTTTCAGACAAACAGAACTACATCAAAGATACCTGACTATCATCATTCTTTTTCTTCTAAGGGAAACAACAAAGTTTTGTCTATCCCTTAGGGACCAAAAGAAGCTGTGTTATTGAATACCTCACCACATCAGTTTCCTGGTTTGTTTGATGGGATGACTATGATTTACAGGATTTCTTTATGAGACTCAATTAAATATAGCATTTATAATATTCATGCAGTTTCTGTGCCAAATATACATAGTGCTGATACAGCAGGGATCTCAAAATATCAACCACCTGCTTGGAAGGAACGGAATTATGAATACATCTCCTTAAACAATAATTCATCATACTCAGAAGCCTGAAGCTGAGATGCTCTAGAGCCAACACAGCTGCTTTATCAACTTATTTGGGGGATACTGCTGACTTACAGTGCTGGGTATCATTCTTGCATCTCATAGCTGAGATTAAATTCAAGAATTTAGAAACCTAGGAAGCAACAATGACTGTGGCACGAGGGATCCTGATTTCCAGAGGGGAATCCAGAGCTGTGAAAGCCATACCCACAGTTCTCATGCAGTGTGACAGCAAGGGAACCATTCAGAGATAGCACATTCCCAGTGTCTGTGGGAAACCAGGAGAATCTTTGCACACCTCACTGAGGATTGTAGGGAACCATCTCCTCTCCTCAAGGATCCTCACCCTTAACCCCCAGCCCCTCCAAAACGGTGGTTATGGGGTAGGATGTTTCCCTGAATGAGGTCAGCTGAGGTACCACCTCAACAGAGCCAAAAAGACACCTTTTTCCCTAGGGAAAGCTGCTCTACCCACAGTAATGAAATTAATTTTAATCCTCGTGACTTCATGAGAAGACTTTGATCTCACACACTTCAGCTTTATGATTTTTTTTTCCCCAGACAGAGCTATAGAAGTGAGACAGACTGAAGACCCTCAGAGCTGAGCTTAGAGGACTTACATACAGTCTAAAGAGATATATGTGTGTGTAGCAAAAATGGAATCACAGGACCTGAGTGGGGCTCTGGAGGATGAAAACCAGCACCACAGCATGATAGTGGCTGTAAGTCCATTTTCACTGCATGGATCCAGAGCCCTGCTGTGCCCATTCCAGACAGGTGTTAGTCTAATTGGTCTTTTCTAACTTAGATTTTACAGCTTCCCTTAGCAGCCAGGTTCACTGTTTAAATATCCTTCCTTAGGAAGCTTTTCCAGATCTCTAATTTAAAATTTTGCTTTATGTAGAACCAGGAACCTTTTTTACACCTTTGGTGACCAGGACAGTATTTCAGAAGCACCTTCTTTGCAGACTTTTTGAGAATTTGAAAACTATTACCATGTCTTTTTATTTCAAAGCTCTACAAATTCACCACTTTCAGTTTTACCCTTATGAAAAAGAACTTCTTGTAAACTTCTTTATAATGCCTGTTGCTCTCCTGGAACCAGGGGTACTTTAGCCCTTTCTCACCAACTAAATGTGTTTCTGGATCCAAATAGACTGAGGGCTGTTTTCAGGAACAGAATGCACAACAAACTCAGGATGGGATAAGAATACAGCAAGAAAATTTCAGATTTATTTGAGATTACAAGAAGATTTGCCTATCTCATCCAAATCCCTCTTCTAATTAGCATTTTCATCTCATGAACTGTCTCATTTTACCTTTTGCTCCCAAATAGTGCTGGAAGCTTGGTCCTAGGATAGCTCTCTGACAATGTGTGCCTTCTCCAGTTGACTGAAACTCCATTTCAGTGATGCAGAAAAATTAATTAGGGCATTTTATTTCCTTCATAACTAGACCTATATACTGTTTCTAAGGCTGCAAATCTGTTAGCTCAGTGAAGGAATAAACACAAAATTAGGTTCCTTTTCCATGGTTTCTGAAGCTGATAGCAGCAACAGCCATGAAGGAATCTCACTACAGAGTCTGCTGTTTTAACCACGCTGGAAAAAATTCTCTGTACCTATTAGAGAGATTACTATCCTCCCAGTGATGCAGAGAACTGAATAATCATGTGAACATACTAACCAGATGTCACTTTATCAGACAAGAGGAAGGAGTATTCTGTGGTGAATAAAAGAAGTGTGTGGGCTGCCCATTGGCTCATGAAAAAACTTCCTTTTATTTCCATAATCACTTTTCCTGTGGTCTTTGCTCACGAGCAGCACAAATAGGTGAAAGGGCTCCTGTTTGTGTATCTGTGGCTCAGCTGGGCCAGTGGCCACATGCCCTGAGGAGTTGATGGCTGTGTACAGGTGATCCTCACCTCACCTCACCTGCTCTGCTGCTGCACCACAGTGAAGCATCAAAATGTCAGGAGGCAAAAACGTGGATTTGTGTCTTCAGCTTCACTCATTCCAAACCTCTACAGGGCTCGTCATGGCAAAACTGCCAGACCACTAAAGATACAGAAGGAAATAAAGCCACAAAAGGGATTCACAGTAACAGCAACCAGGTATCACCCCTGTGCTCAGATGCTTTTGTTCAACAAGCCTTTGGAAATATTAGTCATGTTCAGGTTTTCAGAAGTCATATATTTCACCAGATTAAAACCTTTGTGATATTAGGGCTCCATGAGTGAAAAATAGTTCTTTCTACCCATATCTAAAAATATATGTTTGAAGCTCAAGTTGATTTAATGTGAATTCATGCTCAACTGTGCGTGTGATGTTTGGATATAAACAACATTTTCACATTGCACAGTATCCCCCTACTGCTGTCGTGTCTTTTCTCAGACTTAGTTATGTGTCTTTAAGGTATTTTCTTCTCGGGGCTGATTAGATAACTTAAAATGCCTGCACTAAAATTCCCTGTCTTTAAACTGTGCTAAAGACATCATAGTTATGTGTAGTCCAGTTAAATTGCTTTGACTGAGCTAACTTGCTATAAAATGGCATCTTTTATTCCCAAACAGGCCAAAAGGTTATTGGCCAATAGGCCATTATGTCATGTTGGTGAGGTTAAAACAACCAAATAGACACCAGACCCAGCACCTCCTCACCTGGAAATCCTCTGTGTGATCTCAGCAAGCAATTCAAGGTGGAGCATGAAAGAAAAAGTCATCCTACTCAGAAATCGAACAAAAAGCCCCTTTCTGCTCAACTCCAAACATGTGCTGAATGCTCCCCAATCATTTTAGCTGTGATTTTTGTCCTTGGCTGCTTCAAGACAAGGCAGCGAATCTCAGCGCATTTGAATGACAACAGCTGCGATGAGGAGTGATGAGCGTTTATTGCAGCAGGAAGTCTCACCCAGAATCTTTCCGAGCTGTAAGATCCCTCTGACTGCTGAACAGGATATTCCATGCCACGTTATGCTAATGTGGTGGTGTGTTTCCAGCAAGCACGGTTTGTCAGCAGCACCACGGTGACAGCGATGACCACCATGCCCTAACTCAGCCACCCATTGCATCTGATAATTGTTACGGCGTTTTGAAATCCTCCATAGCTTGTTCCTCCTTTGTGGCCACAGAACATACAGATCTGGTAAAGTCCATGAGTAAGGACTTCAAAATTCTTATCTGTGTTCTTAAAAAGGTAAAATATTAGTTGTCTGGGGATGGCTTCCTCTACAGAGGGCTCATTGCAGTGTGATTATTATCCTGAATCATCAAGTGCTTTTAAATAAGGAAAGGTCAGGTAGGGCAAGAAGATGTTTTTGCACTGTGTCTTTATATTCTTTTTGTTAAAGATATAAAAAAACTCCCAAGCTCAAAACAGTTTGTACAAAGCCACATGCCACATTAAGGCAATGGAGGATTAAGCTATTGTCGCCCTTGGTTTTCCATGTTTTTACTTTGTCTTCATATTTTCATTTATGCCTTCTGATGTTTACAGAACTTGGAGCTGAGTTCTCACACTTTTTATGTAAACAATGAGATGTTTACATATTTCTCCTCTAGGAGGAGTTTCTTGAGTGATGGTGATGTTCACCAACGAGATTGAGAAGGTGGTGACACCTTGGACCAATCTCTGGTCCTTCTACAGTTGCATATATTGGAATCAGATTTTAAAATAAAGAGAACATCCCTGCTGACCTCGGACCTCGTCCTGCCTCGTCCTTTTGTGTCCTATTGGGACAAGCTATTAAGCAGTGTTTTTAAAAACTAAAGAGGACAGGTTTTATTTAGGGGTGGAAGCCCTGTGTCCCACAGGACGGTTCTTGGACTCCACCTTGCATTTCCAGCATCCATTTCCATCCTCTCCAGCCCATGCCCTGGCTCTCAGCCCCTCATCTGGATTTGTGCAAAGGCAGATTAGGCAGAGGGGTAAGATTTGGGGAGGAAATGCCTCTCTGCAGCCAGCACAGCCTGCGGACAGTGCTTCCCCCAGCGCTGGGTGGCAATTATTTCTGTGTAATAGGCAGCCACCCCTGACCCTTCTCCTCCAGCATGCAACGCTTCCCCTGTCAAGCTCTAATCCCTTTGTTAGCGACTCAGCTGCACGTTCTTTTAGGAGGGCTAATGATTTACACTGCTCCTTCTCTGCAGGATTTCGATGGACATGTAATTAGAGGTGGATGGAGCCTTCAGAGGCACGGCAGCCACGAAAGCCAGCGGCAAAGTCAAAGTGTTTTGTCTAATTTCGCAATCGGCTGTTTCAGTGAATGAAACCATGTGGTCAGCTGCACGCAGAGGAGAGGAAAGAAGAAAAGGAGAAGCAGGAAAAAAAAATCAGCCTTTAAAAAAAAAAAAAAATGGGTTCCGTGGCACGCACAAAGATCCGAGATGAAAAGGAACGTATTTCAAAATAGTTTTGGTCAGGGTGCCAGAGAGCAGGTTGGAAGATAAATGCCAGCAAGGAATTTGTTCTTGTGCAGAGGGAAAAAAATATCTAAAGGTGAAAAGCTTTGTTTCAAAGTGCTTGAGATGCTTAATCATTAGCAGAATAAGTGTGAGAGCTGGAAAGCGACAGAAAAATACATGAAGGTGAACCGAAGAACTTTTTGTGTGCCATGACACTGGTGTAAAAATTCGAGGGTTTTTTTTTTTAATGTAAGTCATCCACACCTGCAACACCTCAGGAAACATCCTACAGCTCTTACACCAGGTGAGTATGGCCTTTTGAAGCCCCAGGGATTCTTGCATATGTATTAATATCACCGGATGAAGCAGAAAAGTGTAACAGGCAGCCATAGTCTTGGTACACTTTAGATGAAATAGAAGCTCTCAGCTCTAATTTCTGGACAAACCACAGAGAAGGTCCTGTTTTGTTGCAAGCCATCACTCCCTCTCCATCCCACAGGGGTTTGTGGATGATCCCAGCAAGAAGGGCTGGCTGCCATTTATGTCACTTTTGGCACTGTGACACACCATCCCCAGCTCTGGTGGTGCTGGCTGAAGGCACAGCAAAGCAGGGGGGTTAAAATGGGCTTTAACCCCCTCCCAGTACAGCACAGATCCCAGCTGCCAGGTGATACCTGCCCTCTGCCTCCCTCTGTGGTGCTTCCTGCTGTTTTCTCACACCTCCTCAGGCTGCAGATTGTTTCCTGCTTCCCATAATTTTTGGCAGTGTTTGGGGTTTTTTACATTACTATTTTTTTATAAACTCTTCCTGTGTTTTTGGTCTCCTCATCGTGGGTTCCCCCGTTATTGAGGCTGCTGCACCATCTCCTGCCATTGACCATTTGTCCATTTTGGAGCAGGGAATCTCCATCCTCCACATAGATTACACCCAGTGCATCCCTGGGTGAAATAGTGTTTGCATTAAATAAAACCCACTCCTAAACCCTCAGTTACACAATAGGCAGTCAAAATGATATTTTTATGAATTGAAGTAAGACACCTTCTCCAGTGCTCTGAATTCAGAAGCATAATTTCATTAAAAATGAAAAAAACAGAGTAATAATTAATAATTGTTTTAATTCAGTCTGGGCTTATGAGCTAATATCTCTCGCAGAGTTGTCTAATACAATTATAAACATAATTTCATGCTTAATGAAATATAAATGATGCAATTGAATGGTGCACTCCAAAGATATCTCCCTATCAATCAACTGTCCTCCCAACACTTCCATTCTTCCCTTGTGCTTTAGGTAGCAATTTTGTTTGAAATGTGGCTCTGGTTTTGATTTGATTTGCAGACAGCAAGCAGCAGGGATTCCCCCCTGTCCCTGAGGACATCAGTCTGATGGTGAGGTGTCACCACTGTTTAAACTGGGTGTCTTTTTGCTTTTATCTCCTGAGATGTGGATTCAGAGCACTGCCTCTTGAGTGAGCACAGCACAGCACAGCCTGTCCTCAGCCCTGCAGCCCCACAACAAGAAAACACATCCAGGAATGTCTCTGCTTTCTCTGCAGCCTGTTTCCCACCACACCAGCAGGGACAGGATTGATTTGCTGCTGACAACATCAAAAGATGGCTGTGGGCAGCTGATGAGGATGTTTGATTTTCTGGGGGATCTGGGATCTGCTAATAATCAAACACATGAACATACCACTCCTTGCTATTTTTTTTTTTAATGATCATCTTTATCACTGGTATCACTATTCACCTTTTGAATTATAGCAGTAATTTCTCTCCCACTCTGACCAGCTGGCTCATGGCACCCAGAGGTGTCATCATGGAAAACCTGGTGTACACTTGCATGACTTGCAGCCACAAAGAGGCAAAACTTTGTAACACTTGCTCACTAATTTCTGGTGTTTGTATTCCAAGAGCCTCACTTGTGTGCCCACAGAGGGGGAGGGAGAAAGGAAATGAGTCCCTTTGTATATGAGGTGTAATGATCCTGACAGAAGGACAGGGCTGAGGGCAAAACCAACCAAACTCCAAACAGCAATTCTCGCTGTGGTTTGGGTCTGTGCAGTAAATATATGTTTTATCCTGCTGGGGCTTGGATAAAATTGAATCCAAACTTGTTGGAAAAGTAGCCCAGACATGCTGAAAGCTGCACACAACTCAAAACCAGGCAGTTCTGCTTGGTTCAGGTTTAATTATGAATGGTTCACTCAGCCCTGGTAATGACTCATATTCACTAACCAGCCTGTGTATGAGATGTGACAAAAGTGTAGCTCAGATACACAAAGCATAATTATTTAATGATGAAGTAAAGTTGATTAGGAAGCCTTTAAGCTATTACACTCTTAGCAGGGTATTTTGCAGTCACTGAATAAATGAACATAATTTAATTCTTAAAAGCTGCATGGCTCCTGCTGCTTTAGAAAATGATATGTAGCTAACATGATAGGTTTTTCCCATTATAGAATTCTATATGCTACAACAAACAGAATACAGAATGCAATGCAAAGCCACTAAGAATAAGGAAAACTATTCTCAGTGACTATCCAGGCTAAAAATGATAGAACTCACATATCCACTTACAATCATGAACCTGACAAATCAAGCTTGTAAGCCTGTGGTGTGATCTGAAAACCTAACAAGTTTCCAAGAAGAATCTCCATTTTAAAAATACATTCTTTCTTACTAGATTTTTTTTTTTTTTTCCTCATGATATGTGCAAGACTGAATAGTCTGAGAATGGCTGTGCCACTGAAGGGATATATTTATATATTATGTAGCTGTGCTCCAATTATGAAATTGATCCATGGATAAAAATCCCTCAAGGGTGGCTATTAATGAGATTGTCTGCTCTGAGTGCATCCAGTAATAAGATTAGGTATGCATTTATCCTGAGCAGAGATAAACCAAAGACAAGTTTGTGCCAAGATAAGACAGTTTTGAAAGGCAATTAAACATGGGACATAATGTGCATGCATATGTCTGTGGGAGGCTGCAGGATGGAAGGTTGGTTTTCATCTGCAGAAGTGCTCCTGGGTGTAACAGGTAGGGAGAAATAGGCTTTTCACAGGAAGGAGATTAAACTCGATCTCAGAAATCAAAATATTTGAATCTTGAATTTACAAACCAGTATCATAAAATGTACACACTGGCCTTTTTTTGGTTTTTTTCTCCACATATGAAAGGCTTGTAAGCACCCTTGACAATTACCAGCTGGCTCAGTGAGACAAGAGTCCATCAACACTCTTGGAGTTCAGAGAGCAGCACCCAGGCATAGCCTTGCACCCTGCCTAAAGCAGGCAGATCACAGTGATGCTCTGAGACAAATCATCTCAAGCATTTCCTGCAGGATTTGCAGCAGAAATTCCTCTGCCACAGTTGTGGCATCGTGGGACACCAAATCTGGCAGCAGGAATCAATCAGGGACAGTTTGGGTAGTGCTGGAGGAGCAGCCAGAGCAGCTCAGGGCTCAGCACGTGCAGAAATGCACACAAAGCCACTGGTTGTCACCACATCACAGCCAGCACCTTTCTGTCCCCACTTTGTGACCATTGGAACTGGTTGGTTGCTCATCACACTCCTGAAGGATAGCTGAAACACCTCCTGAAATTTTCCCTTATTTTTACAGCACCGGGAAAAGTTTCTCCCTCTCAGGCTTCCTCTGCTGCTGCTCAGGACATGGCTGGGCTGTAGCACCTTCAGTAACCGGGTGCAAGAGGCCAGAACCCCCCTGCCAGCAGAATCCTGCCTTGCAGGCGAACAACTCAAGCTCAAATCAAACTTTGAGTTACTGGAATTATTAAATAGGCCTTAAAATGCTGCCTGTGCTTGCTGCCTTTCATAAACGTGACCCGGAGCCAAGTTCTCAGTGCAGGTGGAACCCCTGGGTACGGCTCTGGACATCACCAGGCATCAGGTAAAAATGTGGAGGGGGAGGAAAACTACAGCTCAGCTTCTGGAGTAGTCTCTGGGGAGATAATGGGCAATAACTGGAGCACAAAGGGCAGGAATGAAGGCGTGATTTGTGCTCCCTCCCGTTTGTTTTTTTGCCTGACCAGTTCAAGGTCACTCTGCCAGCACAGAGCAAGAGCAGCCTGGAGGCTTCTGCAAACCACATCCACTGAAAAAAAAATCTTTAAACAGAAAGGTGTAAGGAGATCGGGAAGTCCTTCCAATAATGAGCATGAGCACATCTCAGGACATTTTGGAAGAATTCTTAATAATAATTTTGCAATAACATTGTAATAACAGAGCATCTTAAAAACCCCATGCTCCAGAAATATTGGCATCTCAATGATTTGTGAATGCAAAGGAAATTCCCTTCCTCATACATTAAAACACAAAAGCCTCCTGTTCAATTGTCAAATACCCATTTTTCACAAACTAAATTACTTATGAAATTTGGATGTTTGACACTTCAGCTAGGTGTAATTGAAAGGAGTAAACAGATTTCTGCTACCTCTTCACAGACCTCGAAGTAATGGTTATAACTTTTTTAAATATCCACTAAATTGGTACTCTCTTAAGTGGAGACTGCACAGATTATATGCAGAAAATGTGTGTGACAGGGGAGTTCCTGAATACAGCTGGGTACTGTAATGAGCATTCTGTTAAAAAGCCAAAAAACCCCATATGTATCTATTATTATATTTAGCATTTTTCTCCCTGAGTAGTTTATTCACAGGTAATTATTTGCTCAACTTACTTAAAGTGGCACAGAATCAAGTTCTTATCTGCTGCAGAAAGCCGTTGGATTCCCACCTCTCTCAGGTAAATAAAACAGAGTCCTTTCACACCCCATCTCATTTGACAGAAGTACAAGCAAAGACACTCTATATTATTTTGCTCAAAAAGGATTCATAGACCTGTCTTTTTTGTTTAAAACCATATTTAAAAGCACGAGAGAAATTCAGTAATTGAGTAAGAAACACTGGATTTAGCAGCTTCTCCCATTAGAGTGTCTGTTCCCTGCCAGGACAGTTGATTCTTCCAAAGCCTGACCTTTTTGTCACATATGGTCACACAGTGCTGAGCACTGACATTCATTCTCCTAACAGACACTTTGAATCATCAACTTTGTTTTGCCTCTTGGGTTCCCTCCTTCAGATTTCTGAAAAATCAGCTCTCTTCCAAATTAGCATCAAAAGAGTCACTGGTTGGGTACAGGATCTCTGAGCTCTTTTTGAAAACTCTGCTAATTTTGCTTCTCCATGTCCTTCCTCCACTGCCCCCTCCTGTAATCAGGATCCCAGAGTCTGCTTTCTGATGAGGATTAAGCCATGACCCATGCATGATTGCAGGAAATAAGCCTTTAAAGTATGCCTAAGTGCTCTGCTTGTTTGAAGCTACTGAGCCTTTAAATAGATGTCTGTAAAAATGTGTAATTTCAAATGTTTCTGCAGATATTGTTCCAGTGTGTGTAACGAGGAGACAAATCAAGCCAAGTTGTATCAGTTATGCTCCATTATATCATGAACTGAGACAAAGGAATCAAAATATACAGCAGTACTTCAAATGAAAACCCTACTCTGGTACAGATTCCTTCCTTAGTTACCACTTGCAAAGCATCAAAATATTCCACTGGACTTTGGGGGTTTATTTTAGCTCTTCACCAAAAACCTTTTCAGCGTAAAAAGTATTTCATGTACTGCAAGAAAGGATAAAGAATTATTCCTTGTTAATATTCTCAATATCTTTCATTATTTCAAAGTCCAGAGAGTCTGATGTCCATTCTTGCATGGATCATTTCTTCCTTCCAGACCCACCTTATTTTCTTGCTCTCCATTCTTTTTTGTTCCTTTTTCATCTTTTCCAGAGAAGATGATCACAAGTGGGGTTTGTGAGCTGGTTCACCACAGACTGATGTAATGGCAAGTGAGAAATGCCATTATTTACTTCTCCAGGAGTTTTCACATTATTCCCATCACTGTTCCCGTGGTTGATCACTTCTCAACTTTGGATGGCTTTAACAGGAACTATACACAAGGACTCAGAGATTTTTCTCCTAACTAACAAATATCTTTAATAAAAAGCTGTTTGGACTAAGAAATCAGCCAAATCAGCACAGGCAGCTGGGACAGGGTTGTTTCTTTCTCTCCAGTGGCTCAGTGCACAGAGCACTTCTGGGAAGCTCCAGAAATCTGGGAGAATAGAGAAAGACCAGGACTCCTCCAGGAAACCCCTTGGCCTTGTGACCTTTCTGCTCAGAGATGATGAAAAGAAGAAATAATAGATTCTTTCTTTCCTTTCTTTCTTTCTTTCCTTCTTTCCTTCTTTCCTTCTTTCCTTCTTTCCTTCTTTCCTTCTTTCTCTCTCTCTCTCTTTCTCTCTCTTTTTTTTCTCTCTTTCTCTCTTTCTCTCTCTCTCTCTTTCCTTCTTTCCTTCCTTCTTTCTTCCTTCTTTCTCTCTCTCTCTCTCTCTCTCTTTCCCTTTGGGAATATTAGGTATAAAGTGCCATCATTGGCAGCTCAGTGTCACAAGATGCCTCCGAAATCCTAAGGTACTGTCTGGCATTTTTAAATCACAGACACTCACTAAGCTTAGTGGCAAAGCTCTTTAAGTATTGAGCATATTGATAGAAGTAGAATACAGTTGCTCCCTCCTCCTCAGTCTCTCAAGGTACTTAGTACATAATTTTGGCCTATTTACTGTTGCTTTAATCTTAACCAAGTCAAGATAAGGTCAGATATTTCACCTTCACTGCCGTTCTCAGCTCTCTTTATGCCTGTGTGCATAGAAACCTGTGAGAAAAACATTTCCATCATTTCCACAGCAGTGATCAAAGAAATTCACAAATGCAATGGACTTCAAAGAAAAGGGCAATGGCCCAGACCTAGCTCTGAGGCAGCGTGCACGAAATTGGTGAGATCTGAACTAAGTTGCTCAAAAACAGCATCCAGTTTGCAGCACTGACTATGTAAGAGAGCCCAGGCTCAGGGTCTGTGGGTCCCTGCTGCTCACTGGGGTGGCAGAGACACCTCTGGACAGGGAAACCTCAGCAGGAGGGAGCTTTAAACAGTCTGTGAGCTGCAAAGCTTTGACTCCTCATGGTGGGGATTGAGTCAATGGGAGAAACAAAAAACAAACGAACAAAAAACACAGTCCAAAGAAGAGAAACAGAAAAAGAGCTGCCATTCAGTGCAGCACATATCCCACAGTGATGGGTGGAAAACCAAGGAACTGTCACCCCCGAGGCTTATTCTGAGGCTGTAAAATCCCCTCCTCACCTTCACCAGAACAGTTATATTCCTGCCAGTGCTACAGGGGGAGGGAATATGGGTATTAACTACTCTACAGGACTCTGGGAATGCAGTCCATGCTTTCCCTCCCTTCCTCAGGCTCTGCCAAGTTCAGAACCAGCAGCCACACCACAGATGGGAGAGGAATGGGGACCTGCTGCAGCCTGGCTTGTATTTGACACTGTCCACCAAGGAGGGATGGTCACAGCCTTGGAAAGCTGCAGCTACATCCTGCTGTGGGCCAAGGCCACCCCCTCCAGCAGCAGTTCCAAAGCTTTAAGCTATTTATTTGCCAGGGTGTGCTATTTAAATCCACCTCAGTAATGTGCATCGCTGCCGCCAAAGGCAATTTTCTGAAGGAGCTTGGGGAAGAGGGAAGATGGGAGAAAAGGATGCATTTCCCTCCTGCACCGAGCCAGGAATGGAAAGCTGGGAGGTGAAAACTCAAGGGTTTCATTTAACAGAGTTAAAGCCTCCATTCCTGCACATTGTGGTGCCTGCACAATCATAGAGAAATATATCTTGGTTAAATTTTTGATGAGCTTTCGGCTGCTCTAAATAATTAACCAGGGCCTCTCTCACTTGAACATGGGTGCAACTTTTCGCATTTCAAATGCTTCCCCCCTTAATCACAAGGGAATCACTTCAGTTATTCAGCTCATGTGATAGATACATTTATTTATCTTCAACATCACTGGTCAAAACAAATTTTGAACCTTTATGCAAAGGAAGGAGAGAAAGCAGTTTCCTTTTGATCTCACTCCAGGTAAATCCCCAGGAGAAGTGCGTGTCTTGTTTCCAGCAGCTGAATAATTGAGATTGATGGGTTAATCAGTTCCAGTACAATTTACAGAGCAACAGTGTGCACTCAAATCCTGTGGTTTGACATTCCCCAAGTCCAGGATGTTCCAAAGATGTTAGTGCAGGATATCACAGCAGGTTTTTGAAAGGCAGGTGCATTAATAAGGATACTTCTGTATCCCCTCATGGAAAGCAGAGGAGACTGATCCTGCTTTTGACAGGCTGCTTATGTGACATTCCAACTACTGAAGTCAGCCCTGCTCCACCACCATGTAACAACATGGAAAATGAGGGCTTAAAACACTCCTTCTGTCCCTTCATTAAGTGTCACAAGGAGCTTGGGTGTTGTTTTATACGGAAACCAGACTATCTTGTGAGCATATAAAGTGGCATTAAGTGTATTAAATATTGGATTCAGTCTCCTAATGAGGGGACTTTGATCTTCTATCATAAGGCTCAGATGTGAAAATTGGACTCTAAAAGCAGATTAGTAAAAAAGCTCCTTGCTAACCATTCCATTCTAGCAAGTACTCAGCAAGTCACAGACTGAGTCTTGAATTCATGTAAAAAACCTGCAATATGAAATTAGCGGTGTCCACTCTGCAAGTGCAGCTGTCTGCAAAGGGGGAAGGGGCATGGAGGTGAGCCAGTGAAAATTTGGCTTCAAACCATTTTCCAGCACACCTGCCTGTGAGTTTCAATATCCCATCCCCAAAAATGAGATCCACATCACCCTGTCTCACAGACATCATGGGAAAACAAACGTATCTAAAACTGCAGAGGGCTTCAAAATACCATAGACAAAGGAGCAGGCTGCACTGTCAGCTGAATTTCTAACAAATATCTACCCAGGGCTTTCAAACTTGTCAATAAATTCAGGATTAATGATCTCAGCTTGTGCCATTTTGTAACTCATTACTTTAGGCACAAAGCTGACGAGCTTGTTTAGTCCTACATGACTTTCTTTTCTTCCTATGGATGGTCACTGCAAAAATCCAAGCCATTTATTTCCCAGGAGCAGGTTACTGTTGTTTAGCTGCTCCTGTAACTGAGTTCCTATATATTCTGCTTTCACTAATTTGTCCCCTTTTGCAGTGAAAACTGTCATAACTGCTCAATTTAAAATGCAGACTGCCTGAGAAAGGGCCTCCTGAGAAGTGACAGGTTTGGAGAAGTACTTCGTGTGCAGGAGAGCATTTTAAATTGAAAGCTCTCGTGTTTCTGCAATGAGACTGGCAGAGCTACATGCTATTAAAATGGGAGTCTTACAGGATTTTTCTCAAGAAATGTCCTTTGGTGCTGGTCATGTCTTCCAACAGTTTCTGCAAATTGCAGACAGGGGTCAAAATTTGTTTATTTTTTGTTTGATGGTGTTGTTGTCAATGCTTATATTTGGCCATAGGTGCCAAAAGCATCAGCCAAAATGAAGAAGATCAAAAGCAACAGATCTGGGTATAAAGTGCTGTGGTTTCACTGTCTCAACCATTTCTTTGCTCCAGCTGGGCATCCAGACATTAAAAGCTAACTCAGAATCATCATCTTACAACAGAGGCAGTGTAAGATTTCCTTCTTTTCTGAGAGCACTGCACAAACAAACCGTGGTTGTGAGGCTCTCCCGTGGCCCATGAGGCAGGGAGGGGTGCTGATGGCAAAGTGAGACACGAGGAGCTGCTTTTCTTCTCCAGCAGTCACTGCTGATCCCGGCTGTGTGCAGCTCAGCCAGGTGGCCACACTGTCACCACCCTCCCAGCACTGAGGACACGAGCTTGGCCTCAGGCCTACACACTTGCTTTTCATCTTTGTGTGACCCCAGCTGGTCACAAAAAGCACCTGAGACTCCTCCAAGGTTTCCATCTTCCTCATCAAGATGCACTAAACACACTTGGAAGTCTGGCCTTTAACCTGCCTGTGCCACAGTTCCTGCTCCTCTTTGTCTCTTTTCTGCCTGGTGCAGGGTGAATGCAATCCCTCCACAGCAGCTGCTGCCCTGAGCTCTGTGCTCATGGCAGGATTGGACCCCCAATGTCATTTAGGGGCCCCTTTAGTCTGAATAAGTCCCCCATTATCTCATCATTTACTTGGCAGGGCTGGCTTAGTTGTCGGACTCCATATTCTTAAGGGCCTTTTCCAAACTAAATGATTCCATGATCTTATTCTGTCTTTTTCCAGCTTAATTTTTATATATCTACATATGTTAGGTCATCTACTATTTCTGTGGGCTAATGCATTGTCATATGTTCTATTTCAGTAACACCTGAGTGTGATTTATTAAAATGACAGACCATACTGCAGTCTTCAATGCAGGGCTAATTTGTTCCTACTTTTAAATGCAGTTTCTCACATAATTTCCAGCATTCAGGAGAATAAGTATTTATTTTAATCACCGTGCTCTGCATATGTAATTTTTTTCCTAGGTGAAATTTCTTTTCTAATGGAAGCTGGGTCATGAGAGAGCAATTATGTAAGTTATGTGCATGTTACAGAGTAATTTAAAATCAGCTTTAGGTCAATCTTTTTTAATTATCTATTTTATCAACTGTTTTGGACTAGCAATTTAAATAATTGTGTTTGCCTAATACCTGGAAGTGTAATTGCTTTTAGGTGGCCTCTATTCTGATCTCAGGATCAGCGCACACTGTGCATGTTTGCATCTGTCTGCCTGGTGACAGGTTCGTGGTGACAGCCTGTATAACTTATTTATAAAATGGCAAATTATTTCAGGATTTCTTGAAGTTCACAGACTGGAAATATGGAG
Source organism: Pycnonotus jocosus (assembly GCA_013400435.1). Lineage (NCBI taxonomy): Eukaryota > Metazoa > Chordata > Aves > Passeriformes > Pycnonotidae > Pycnonotus > Pycnonotus jocosus. The sequence continues at coordinate 5,628 of VWYP01001520.1, read as the reverse complement.
AAACACCTGCTTGCTGCAGGAAGCTGAAGAGGATCTGCTGAGCTAAAGAGAAACTGCACAAATTGGTGAAGAGAGACTTGCAAATGCCACAAAACCCCATGGGCCACCCTTATACTGGTCCAGGGTGCAGGCAGCGCTCCATGGATGTCATTTTTTGGCTACAAAGTCCCTGTTGCTGAAATCAGATACGACCAGAAAGGTTCCCAAAGCCTCATTTGGAGTCCACAGGGAGAAACAGCCTTCTCCTGGGGCTGGCTCAGAGCAGGAGCCAAGTGTGAGGGCTTTGAGTGGCACCTGGCAAAGCCCAGAGCACACGTGTCCTTCTGTGCCCTGCAAGGACAACACCTCTCTGTCCTTCACTCTGGGCTTTCTCAAGTGCAGAGAGTGGCCCAGGGCTGTTTCCATCCCAGAATGTGCCAGGGCTGTCACTGTGACTGCAGTGGGAGTGTCCCTCTGTCGTTGACGGGAAAGGATGAGTTTATCAGCAGGAGGATTCGCTGGTGGGGAGGCTGGGATGCCTAGCTGGAAAGAATAATGAGGAGAAAGAATGATGGTAGAAATTAGCTCCTGGTAGAAATTGCACACGGAAGGGGCAGGGATAAACAGGTGAATTGCCTCACAGCAGCCCTGCAGACACAGAATGGCACAAGCAGGCCCTGAGCACACAGAGCCCACTGTGCATCTCTGCAGCACCAGCAGCAGTCAGTGGGTGTGTACTGGGAGCACAGACAGAAAATAACCCACTGCACCTCAGCTGATGAAGGTTCTGCATTTAAAAATAAGTTACCACAGTGCCTGAATGAAGCCAACCTAGGCACAGCCTTCTGACAGACAAATAAACCACTGTGCACCTTTCTCAGGAGGCTGCTCTCACAGTCACTTTCATAGATAACAAAGATACTTACCAGCATCACTCAAAAAGGAAGATACTGGTTTACATTTAGCCTCCTGAAATCCTACTCATAGAAACACCCATTCATCAGCTACTTAATGGCCTCCTGCTTAAAGGGCAACTTCTTTTCTGATCTGATGGGTGGTTCCATATTGTCTAGGTCAGTTTTTGGTTTCACTGAGCAGCCCTGTGTACATTAGGACTTTTGGCCCATGATATTCTGAGCTGTATTCAGCCACCAGTGAATATCAATGTTGAAGCTCTGTGCCAGCTCTGATTACTGTTCAGCCTGCTGGGTACAGCCTGCAGGGCACATGGCAAATGACCACTTTGGTGTCAGGCCGAGTCTGGCCTGGGCAGGAATGTTTAAAGCTTCAGTGCTCATAATAAAGCAATATAGCAGCTTATCAGTTACTACGAAATTAGCTTCAGAATTGCTGCTGGATGCAAATGTACACAGCACTGACATTTGTTTTCCTACCAAGAAAGACTTAATTTTGGTTTTGAGAGTGACTAAGGTATTGGCATAGTGCTTTGTGTTTTTCAAATTGTCTCTATTTGAAAAATGAACTATCCCTCAAGGTAAATTAAATGAACCTTTTTTCTTTGTTCTTTCAATCCTTCTGCTGGGAGCCTAGTGCTGTTCAGCTGGAACTGCATGTAAGCCAGAGATAGACAGGTTGCTCCTTTGAGCATTGACAAGAAGCATATAGACAAAAAAAAAACAAACCCAAAAACCTGCAGGAATAAAACGGAACAATTCAGACTACCCTCATTGTCAGAAGAAATGCAGGAACTTCCTGTGCATNAAAAAAAAAACAAAAAAACAAAAAAACACCCAAAAACCACAACCTAGCAGGAATAAAACTGAACAATTCAGACTATCCTCATTGTCAGAAGAAGTGCAGGAACTTCCTGTGCACATGAGGGGATAAGACTTGGTCAGACCATGTGAGGATGCACAGGAGGTCACACAATTTCAGGAGTGAAAAGAGAGAAGGGGATGAGTGAACTGGCACAAAGGATTGTGGCAGGGAGACAAACCCTAGAGGTCATTCCCATGCCTGATATCACCCTTAGAAAAATTCTGTCTCCATTTAGACCCTTTCATCCTGCTTGCGGCACCAATTTCACTGAACATACCAGCGTTTATGAGTAGCTTGTTCCTCTTAGAATTTACAAATGCTGTGGAGTGTTTCTCCATCAACACAAAGCCTTCCTTCTGGCTTTACCTGTCTCAATAACAAGAGTGCACAGCACACAGAGTGTGTGCAGTTTCTCCACAGTTTCCCCCCAGCCCAGACCCAGAAGTGTTGGAGTGGGCTCACCCTGACATCCTCATGCTCAGCCCTGGAACAGAAAGGCTGCTGCCATCACTTCTGCTCTGCAGACCCTCACCTTGTGCTCTGCTTCCATCTGTTCTGCCTCTTTGGTCACATTTCCTATCTGCAAACACAATTTCTGCTTGTTCCCTTTGGCATTCTCTTTATCTGAGTGTGAACACACATGCCTGTGCACACCTCTGTGCTTTCTCCATGTATTTTTTTTACGTGTGACTGCATGTTTGTATTTCCCTTGCGATTGTTTCCTTCCTGCTGCACTCAAAAGCTGCAAACATTCCAATTTCTTCTGGCACACAGAAGCAGCTATGATTACATCTGTGCAAGTTTGGGGATAACAGCTGACACATCCATTTCTGATCACAACTTCTGTGGGCAGCCTTTCCTCTCACTCTCTAGCTGGTAAGGAAAAATGAGGGTTCTTTACACAAGATAAAACTGTGTCAGCTTGCACTCACCTAGGGAGATGCTGAGCTCTGAGACAGGTGAGCTTAATGCCGGGATTGAAGTCACACAGTGTTAAGCTGAACGTTGCAAACACATTTTTTAGGTATATTAGGATCAGGTAGTTACAAGACTCTTATAAATAAATTCCAGAAGTTCTGCTTATATAGTAAAATGATATAGTTAAACTGAAAATAGATTGAAGGGGCATAAAAATGTGTATATTTATGTGGAAAGTACTTTTTCTGTAATTGCCCTCTGTCTTCACATAAATAGATGCTCACAGCACTTAGTACAGAAATGGTGCAAATCTGAAGAGCACCAAAGAATTCAAATTTCTTCAGCTGGATGAATATCACAGATATCTCTATGTTTTCTTATCAAAAGCAGCACTGTGATTAGAGACAGGTCAGTTGTGTTCTATATATGAATACATTGCAGTATGAATGAATCCAACCTCAGCTTCATTAAAAAAAAAAATTATAAATACTGGAACTTGGAAACTGATATTGAAAATTCAACACCTGAATTGGACTGGGAGGGTGTACTGTGACACTGAAACTGCAGTGCTAAATGAATGGATGGATAAAGGACATAACACAGATGATGGAGATTTCAAAGACAACAGTTCATCTGACACTGAGAAGGATTTCCCCTTGCACAGGCAGTTGCACTGCCAGGACTGCAAAAGAGAAGCTGTTCCCTGCCTACTCTGCATTTCAACAGTGCTTAATTTAGCCTAACTTCAGCCACTGGGCCTGAAACTGTCTCAGGCACTTGAGACATTCTCTGAGATCAAACATAGATTTTCATATCTGTTTGCTTTAGAGCTTATTGAATAATATCATTAAAATCCATGATTGAAATCAGGCTTTACTGGCTGAGAATACTCACAATTTGCCAAGTGCCCTGCATTTACTGCCCAACACAACACTGAAATGCAGGGCAGTGACATCTCCACCAGCAGTGAACTCACACCTTGGCTGCAGGGATTGAGGTCTGAGGCCAGCATAGAGCAGAGATTATCACAGGGACATCCCAGACTTGCTCAGGCCTGGCCTAACAGGAGGGTGAGGTGGCAGCAGATCTGTGTCACCCCCAGGTCCCTCTGCAAGTACATAGAGAGGAAGGGAAACCTCTGTCCCTGCTGGCAGAGACATGGATCCAGGAGCCATCAAGGAGTGGAGCAGCCAGAACCAGCAAATGAACAGAGCCAGAATTGGTGCCATCAGCTGGTTTGGACCACAGAGCTCTCCTGTGCCCTTCAAAACCGTTTTCCCACCCAGTTTCCAGAGCTGTCTGCTGGGGTTGGTCTCCTGGGCTGTGTTCCAGCACACACACACTGCAGCTCTATCCTTCCTGCAGGCCCTCAGGTCATGCCAAAAGCTGTGCTGTGCACCTGTGGCATGGCCCAAAACTCCTGCAGGAGTACCAGCCCAGCCCAGCAGAGCCATTATCATCTACTGAGTGCACACAGCACAGCATTTCTGTCCTCCCAGCCTTTAGCTGCACTCAGAAAAGCTCCAGGGGCCCTGCAGAGTGAATTCCAGGGAACTGCTGGAGCTCCTTCTTGGAAAGGACCAGTAGGACTGTGAGCAGGCAGGGTGAGATTTGTACCAAGTGTGTCCCAAACAGCAGAGAGGGCCCTGCAGTCTGTGGTGAGAGCAGTGTGTGAGCAGCACACAGAGATCAGCTCTTCTGAAACCCTTCCAGACCTGCTGCTTCCTGGGCAGGGATTGAGTCAGGACTTTAAAGTAGCAGAGTATATGGACAAGTCTCACTGCAGGATTTTTTGGCAAACTGAGCTGGTTTGAGTAGAATGGAGCTCAGTGATCAGTGCTGCTCTACCACTGTGCTGTTCAGAATCACGTACTCCATCTCCACAGAATTACAACAAACAGCTATCACCCCTTCTTGGGGAGTCAACATTCAAACACAAATAACTCATTTGAGGTGAAATTTTTTATCTTTTTTTTTAGCTGTATCAGAATGCACTGGCACTGCTTAATCTTTTGCTGATTGGATTTAGTGTTTGGTGTTTAAAATAAGGGCACGCTCAAGTTCTTAAATTCCAGGAGCACAAACAGCAAGTGAAGTGCTTGCAAAGCAGCTTTGCTGACTGCACCTGCTGGGCTTTGCTGCCATGCTCCACTCCTGGGGAGCGTGTGCAGGAACAAAAACACCCAGTACTGGGGAAAATTCTGTCTGCATCATCACAGCCTTGCAGATTTTTGTAATTTTGTATTTTGTGAGTATGAAAACACGTTTATGGTATGTTTGCAAACACGTGTGGATAATTTTCACATGCTGCCTCTGAAGAGGCATGAGGGAGGTGAACATGGAAGGGCTGAACAACACCTGGTGGTTTCATATGAGATGCTGAGGGTGATGTTTCTTGCATAAAAAATCACCTGTAGGAAACTGAATGAGGCCCTGAGATGGTTTTGAGGCTTTAAATGAAACAAGGTTAAAACCATGCAGTGTTAGCTTTGTCTTGTTAAAGGTGTTTTCTATCTCTGCATACACTTATAGTTCTTTTCATTTTCACAAAGACAACTTTGAACAACAAACCTGCTCTAAGAGTAGAGACACTATAAATAATATTTTAAAAATTCTCTCTACAGAAAAAAATAGACAAGATTAGGTTTTACTTCCATTTAAAACTTACAGGACATAAAGAACTATAAAAGTTGCCATCTTTCTGAACTTGGAGAAATGTAGAATGAGTGCACAACTCTGTGAAGAACAGAAGGATCTGGGCTCAGGTGATGCTCTCCCCATCTCTGCTGCAGAGCTGCAAGATAATAAACAGTTCAAGGAGGTCAGAATCTGTGGTGAGACTAAAGGCCAGGAGCAGTACATACAGCTTGTAAAAAACAGAACAGACAAAGCTGCTTCTTATCACCTCTTGGACCTGGTAGGTTTTACAGCCCTGTTTTCTGTACAATTTTA
>VWYP01001519.1:55901-85203 GCA_013400435.1 Pycnonotus jocosus | reverse complement strand
AGCGTCCGCCCGCTGCGCCCGGGACGGCGCTGCGCCGGGCCCTGTCCGCGCTGTGGCGGCGCCGCGCCGCCTGCATCGATCCCGTGCCGCTGGGATCGCAACACCGCCGCCGCCGGGGCTGGACGCTGCCAGGAACGCTGTGGTGCGGCGCGGGGGACTCGGCGGGGAACTGGAGCGAGCTGGGTACGGAGCGGTGCGGGGCGGCGGGAGCGCCCGGTCTCCCTCCGCGGGACCGCGCTTATCGGCGCCTCCGCAGGGTTGTTCCACGGCCCCGACCGGTGCTGTCGGGAGCACGACCAGTGCTGGGCGCAGATCACGGCGCTGCAGTTCAACTACGGCATCCGCAACTATCGCCTGCACACCGTATCTCACTGCGATTGCGACGCCAGGTGAGCCCGGTGCCGTGAGGAAACGGGGGGCCTGGGGAGCCCGCCCTCCTCACCAGTCCCTGCCCGCAGGTTCCGGCGGTGCCTGCTCGCCATCAACGACACCGTCTCCAACATCATTGGCGTCACATTCTTCAACCTGTTGGAGGTGCCGTGCTTTGTGCTGGAAGAGAGCAAGGAGTGCGTCCAGTGGCACTGGTGGGGCGGGTGAGTGCCCGGGGGTGCCCCGGCTGTCAACGTGCCCTGCCCAGCTGTCTCCTCGGACACGGCTTGATTGGTGTGCAGGACCTCACAGCACGTGGTGTCCACAGGTGTGAGCGTTATGGTTTAGTGCCTCTGGCCAAGATGGTGCAGCAGAATCAGTACCACCCCAGCCGACCGGCAGAGGAGAGGGGCAGTCCCACTGTCCAGCCTCCGGGCAAGGGAAGGAATTTCTCTAGAACAGGGCGTAAGCGGCTTCGACAGGAAGTGAGGGCAAAGCCTGGGCGCCACCAGGCATGGAGACCTAAGACAGCCCAGCAGCCGCAGGACCCAGGTACCCCAGTGTCAGCCAGGGACACGGCTGAGCTCACAACCAGGCACCTAGCCGTGCAGTGGGGGCTAGAGCCTGGCCCTGCAACAACATTGGCAGTGTCAAGACAGGATCTGGTTGGAGCAGAGCAAGGAGCTGGAGTCTCAGCACACCCCTGGTATGGCAGCATTGGGCCCAGCCCAGCCACAGCAAAGTGTGGAGCCACTGCCGTGCCAGCTGTGAAGGGACGCAGGCAACAGGGTGAGCTGGTACTGTGGGCAGCATGTACAAACTGCAGCTGGGGTGGCCTAAGGCCTCAGGCTGGTGGGGTCGTGTGCTTGGGGTGCCCCTTACCTCCCCACTCTCCTCAGGCCCGGGCAGGGGGTGCAGGTGCAACAGGCACCTGCGTAAGTGTGAGCACCAGATTGCACCCCACGAGGCAAGGTACCAGCTGCACAATGTGAACAGCCAGACACTCCTCCACTGCAACTGCACACGCAGGTGTGAGTCCAGGAGGAAAAGGGCACTATATGCATACAGCTGGGGATCAGAGGAGGTGGGATGCATGCCCTGGTCAGCACCTGCTAACATGTACGCTCCTGTGCCTGCAGGCTGGCACAGTGCCTCCACGGGGTGAGGGACTGCAGTGACATGGAGAGGGCTGTCCTGGCTGACCATGTTGCCATGGACTGCTTTGTTCTGGAGCTGCCTGCTGCCTGCAGTCCAGGCAGGGGGTCACAGCACAGGTAAGTGGGGAGGTCAAGAGGCCAGGGCGGGGCAGGAAACCAGTAGCACAAGTGTTTGCCCCTGCTCTGCCATTCCACAGCTAGGCTGCAGGGCAGGGGCAGTAGATGTTGGTGTTGTAGTGATGTGCACAGCTTTGCTTCTCCAGCAGCTGTACCACGGTGACCAGGGCTGTGCTTGTACCTGCATGGCAGCTCAAAAAGATTCTAAGACGCTGGAGCCCTCTGCATGCAAGCTCCAAGGCCAGGCGTTCATACTGGAAGACACAGGCCAGGGGAGGCACCCTCTGTGAGCAGTGCCAGCATCTGGTCGTAGAGCAGACACCAGGTGCCTGGCCCAACACCGTGCTTTGATGACACCCAAGCAGTGCTGCCTTGGGAAGGAAGGGAAGGAAGAGGTGCTGTTCAGCAGCTGCAGTCTGGAGCTGCTTGGGATCTGGTCTTCAGGTCAAAGGATGGCACTGAGCATGGCTGTTGGCATGAGAGCATGGAGCTGGGGACCACAGCCTGAGCAGGCAGAGGGCCTGAGAAGCCTCTCAGGGAGCTGTGGCTGCTATCCATGAGTATCAAAAGCAAGGGGAAAGAAACAGGAGGGCTCAGGAAAGGGGAAACTCATTGTCCTTCTTCCCTGGTGTGCTCTGGGGCAGGGGAGATGGCAGGGCACTCCACCCCTAGATTGTTGACCCTTCAACTGGGAGACCTGAGCAGTGAGGCATGATCCTGACCCTCTTGCCCAGGCAGGGTAGGAGGGATGGAGTTAGTACCTGCATGCAGCAGAAGAAATAAAGGGTGGCCAGAGCATGGTATATGGTGCAAGTGTTCAGCCTGCTGTCCCCTCTTGATGCTGTGGCCCCCCCACCCCAGGGCTGATCCTGCCCCCAGCAGTGAGCACAGTGCAGTTGGGGTGGGCAGGATCATTTATTTTGTCACTTGCGCTATGTTCAGGCTGAGGCACGGTGGTAGAGCAGGGAAGGAGCAAGCTTTGATCTCCAGGGTACCCTGTGGTGGCCCTTGCTCTGTGCCCATCACCATTCCTGCCAGAGCCCTGCCCTGGCCTCTAGTGCCACCTCAGGTGTGAGGCTAGCACTCCTCCCAAGGGACAAGAGTCTTGCACTTTGAAAGTCATGAGAGGTTCCCCAAAATGCATTAGACCAGCTTTGCCCACCCTCCCCAGTGTCATCACCTCACAGCCCTGCCCAGGGCAGGAGCTTGGGCTGGGGGCAGGGAGAGGGGCCTTCTACCTGCCAGGCACGCAGCAGGGGTGAGGAGTCACTGCAATAAATAAGGGAGGGAGTGTCTCAGCAGGGAAGTGGTAGAGGAAAGCACAGAGCAAGCACACTATTGGGGAGGAGGAAGGGAGCCACTGCATCAGCGGCCCATGGCACAGCTATGTCTGTCCAGTTCCTGGGGGCTGTGCCCCTCCTTTGGGGAGGTGCCACAGCCTGCAGGGCTGGTGGGGCTCATTCTCTGGCAGGGATAATAGCCCTGGTCTGCACTCTCCCGCCGCTGGCCTAGGGCCTGGTCAATCATCTCCAGGCGCAGTGCAGGCAGCAGACCCAGGTTCCGGGGGTCAGCCCTGGCCAGGGAGCTGTCAGCAGAGACACGCCGGAGGCTACCTTGCTCCTGCACAGTCTGATAGAATGAGCTGCCCTCCGGGCTCTCTGCTGCCTGTCCCAGCTCCTTGCTTTTGACTCCGTGGTACCCCAGCTTCTCCTGGGGCAGATGGATGGCTGGGATATTCCTGGGGAGGCTGCGACGGCTCTGGGGTGAGGGACTCCGGCTTGTACCCCTGTCCCGGCTTGATGGCCGCAGGATGAGGCCCTGGAACTTGGCCAGGCTGGGGCTTCGGCTCCGGTGACGTTTCATCTTGCCGGGGCTAGGGCTACGGGATTTGGGGGCCAGGAGGACAAGTGTACTGTCATCTTCTTCTGAGCTGCTGCCTGAGCTGTCCGTAGAGCTGCTGCCCTCCTCTGACCTGGGTAGGGAAATCTGCACCCCTGCATCAGCACTGCTAGCTGACCCTCACAGGGGACTGTTGGGTACCACACCAGCTGGACAGCCCCCTCCAGAGACGCACCCCCCCGCCCCCCCCTCACCTCTTGGCTGTGCTCACCTGGAAGGGCTCAGTCACACCAGCAATGCTACTGGAGGTGTTGCTGTAATATCCAAGGATGTACTCGCCATTCCCCTTGGGCAGTGTTTCTTCAGAGAACATCACCTGCAGCCCAGAGACACCTGATGGGCACTGGGGTTGGCACAGGGGTGCCCCCCCTCCCAGCTCCAACCCCAGCCAAAACCAAACAACTCTCTGCTGCCAACACCATGAGCTTGCCCCAGGCTCAGCAAAAAGCAGTAACGAGGTGCCTGCCTCCCCCATCCAGGGGCACTAAGAGGCTCCCCCCACAAAGACTGTCCCTCCACTGTGGGGCAGAAATGCCAGCAAGAGAGCAGGGCTAGCCCCTCCTCACCTGTGCACACAGCTGCTTCTCCAGGCAGCGCTCCCCATCATCGCTCCTGGCCCAGACATAGGACACATAGTCTTTAGGGTGCCGAAAGCCTACCTGTGCACAATACATGGGAGAACACGAGTGGAACAATGTGAGCCCCACTTGGCACCATCATTTCAGTCTCCTGTTGCTCAGTCCCCTCTGCTCACAGAAGGTGACCCAAAGGTGCTTTGCACCCACCCCAGGTGTGCCCTGGGGTCCTGTGGGGCCCACAGAGGAGGAGGAAGAGGGAACTGCTGGACCTGAGCCTCCTGAAGCAGGACCATATCATGATGCCAGGGTAAGGGAGGGCACAGCTCCATGCCCTCACCATGTTCACTGGTGGGGGGGGCGTAACTCAGAAGGGACCCCGCAGTGCTGTGCAGTGCTTCCCACTCCCTCCAGACCCAGCAGCCCCCAAGCCCCTACCCGGTAGAGTCCTATCCAGTCCCAGGAGCTCCGGTGGAAGCCAACAGCCATCTTGTACCTGACAACTGCTTGCTCAGGCCTGCTCCACTCGTCAGCCACATAAATCTCAACCAGGGGCTTGTCCACCTTGGAAGCAAACTGAGAGACAGGTACATGATGAGCAACGGCATGGCAAAGAGCTGCTTCTGCTGCCCAGGCCCCCATGCATATACCCACAGCAGCCACCAGTAAGGGACAAGGCAGCTGAGCTTGCCAAACAGAAGTAAGCCCCCTACACACAAGGCTGGGCATTCCACCCCTGGAGCTCCTGCCTGTGTTCCCAGCAGCCCTGGACAGTGCTCACCTGCACGGCAAAGATGGCAGCTACTGGCTTGTGGTCGCTGACAGTGTATTCCATGTGACTGCAGTAGCACAGCTGGCTCACTGACAGCACACCCTGGCTAGGCCGGTGCCCACCTGTGGTCAACCCCTTGCTGGGAGGTTTTATCTTCCACAGGATGCGGTCAGTCCAGGCAGGTTTTCGCTTCTTGGCACTGCAGGGCACAGAGGGGCATCTCTTGCCTGGCAGGAGCAGTGGGCTCTGACCCAAACTACCTCCCCCTGGCACTACAGCACATGTGGGCAGGGGATGTGGCTCATCTTGGCAGGCAGTACAGCTGCAGGGACAGACCTGCACTGGCATCAGCACTGCCAATCACATCCCAGTACAGCCTGTACCCACCCCAGCATGGCTGCTCTCCCCACCCATCCACAGCAGCACCCCCACTGGCTCTAAGCCCCATGGCTCCTGCATCTCTCAGCCCCACCTCATGCCCAGCTCTACTCTCCTACCTGCTGTCATACTTGTTGGTGCCCACATCAAACTTGAAAGTGGGTGGGAAGTTCAGGGGTCCCTCCTGGAAGCCTCTGAGAACAGGCCACGTGCTTTTGGCAATGTTCAGCTGTGGGGAAGAGAGCATGTCAAGGAGCACAGCAGCTCCATAGCCAGACCCCTCCACAAATCCCACCAAGATCTCTCCACCCTCACACACTGACATCCCAGCTCATTCCTGCCAGCTCCCACAGCTCTCAGGGTCTGTCCATCTATGCCAGCAGCTAGTCTAGACTCAATGCCTCAGCTCTTCACACACTGATGAGGGAAGTGTGCCCAGCTCCATCCAGACTGACCTGGGACTCTACTGTCCCTTCCTCCCCCAGAGACATGAGAGCCAGGGCCCTTCATGTCCTACAGGTTGCAAGAGGACATGCCCTGCCCCACAGCTGCATGGGCAGTTTTAGGGAGAGTTGAGCATTGCTTGGGGTCCATTGTAGGCTGGCAGCCTGCCCATCCCTCACCTGATCCTTCTCCCAGAGCTGGCTCAGGACATTGCTGTCAATGGCATACTTCACAAAGCAGATGTCCAGGCTCTCGATGCGGAAATTGAGGTCCCCAAACCAGAACACGAGGCTGTGGATGGTAGCAAGGCAATGGGCTGAAAGGGCTGAGGCTGCCAGGGCCAGGGACAGCAGGGTAAGATGTCCCTGGCCTGGGGGCAGCCTTAGCCCATAGCATAAATACTCTTGGGAACACTGACACAGGTCAGTGCTCAGCCGACAGCCTGGCCAGCTGCCAGGATTCTGTAGGTATGATAACCACCATTAGCCAAATGGGCCAGACTTCCCCAAGCTGAAACAGAGGATAGTGAGGTGCCCATTGGATTCAGATCGCACAGCCAGGACACCAGGGCAGAGCTGGCCCTCTGCCTGTCTGGTCCCAAACCCCAACAGTGCTAGTAAGGCAGGAGCTGTACCAGCTCTGAATGTGGGGAGATCAAGACCCCTCCAAACACCCACCCCACCATGCTGAGTCGATGCTGGGCCAGCTCTGCAGGCAAGACCTGATCTCCAAGCTGTGCTGGGATGCAGGGGACAGACCCCAGACCCTACATGGAAGTGGTCAAGGACTGGGACTGGCACTAGAGCCCAGACTGGGGAGCAAAGTGATCAGGTACGCACTCATGGTCCAGGATGCCGTTGGCCACGGGCCCCTCAAACTGCTGCATGTGCAGTATGGTGGCAAAGTCCTCCTTGCGCTGCTCCGCCTTCTCCAGGTGTGCTGGCAGGTGGCAGTTCAGGAAGCAGACCATGTGGCCGAAGATGGACAGACGAACGCTCACCCCACCCTTGTTGCCCTGCACCAAGAGGATCCCATGACTCCTTGGGAAGCAGCCCCTTGCAATCTCTGCCCAGAGCCACACTTACCCAGTATCCCCCCAGCCCTGTCCTGGTGCAGTCTGTCTGGATGTCCTGCAGGAAGGGCAGGTGGTAGTACTTGGCAAACACCAGTAGAATCACACCTTGCATCCGCACTGTGCTGACCTGGAATGGGAGCAAGAACTGGAGTACGACGGTAGAGAGCCTGGGGACAGGGGGACAACTTCCCCTACTCCAGGCCATGGGGCAGCACCCCCACCCTTCATGTGCTCCCCCAATCCCACAGGTGCCTAACAGCACATTTGGTTCAGAGATCTGTACCTATCCTCCTGAACACTGAGCCTTAGTGGTACTGGGCTTACGTATGCTCTGAGGCAAATGCCTTGGGGAGCTGAACCTGTCTGAGGGAGCTGATTATGCCCTGAGTCTCGCAGGCTGCTGCCAGCAGCACCAGCCAGTTCCCACATTCACCTCCTCACCCTGGTTCAATATAAGGGGCAACATAAAGCCACCCCAAAGCACCACAGGAAAAGCATAAGTGCAGGAAAGGTGGCACAAGCCAAACAACTTGCTGGGTGAGATGCAGCAGTGGTCCCTGCTGCTTGAATGGCTGCAGACAGCCAGCTCTCCCATTGCACCTCCCTCCATCCTGCAGTGCAGCTCTCTGTCCTTGTGTCCCACCTATCTGGCAGGCAGAGAGAACACCAGCTGCCAACTCCTTCAGGACTCCTTACCAGGATGAAGTGGAAGGGGCTCAGCATATCCATGAAGAGTTCACTCCACTGATCTGTGAAGAGGGCATCCTTCAAGCGTTTGTTAATCTTGGAGTTTACCTCCTGCAGCCTGGGAGGAAATTTACAGGTCCTTCAGCCACACCAGGAAAGCATCTCCAGCACCAGGAAAGTGTCCCAGTTAGTGAGAACTTGGGAGAGGTGCCAAAGCACAATGCTGGGCAGCAGAACAGGGTGGGAAGGGCAGTTCAAGGGAAGACACTGATTTTAGAGCCCAAACCAGCCATGTCCTTGCTCCAGTGATTCTGGGCCATGTGCTTTTAGGAGGCACAAGTGGCCCTGAATCCAGGAGGCCTTGGCCCTTTCTAAAGCAGAAGCAGTTAAGCTGCACAGGGTTGAGAAGAAGCCTAAAGCCCATCTTGGTGTGCAGGAGAGGCTTACAGGGCCTTTCAATCTCTACAGAGAAGTCACGTCCCAACAGCATGAAGTATCCAGATGTATTCAAGCTGCATAGTTCAGAGCAGCAGCAACCAGAAAATTAATAATGCTCTTCCCAGCTTGGCAATTAATGAAGAGAGGGAAAAATGTCCACAGAGAACAGTGCAATCAGAAAATGTCTTGCCCAAATATATCAAGTGCTTAGAGCACAAAGACACAGGTCAGAGGAAGGACACCAGGCAGAGATGCCAGGAAGTGAGGAGTAGCAGGATACCCTGCCCTGGTTGGAACATGGTCCCAGCAGCTACACCCCTCGCCCCATCCACCCAGCTCAGGCTGACCTCTGCCACCCACACAGACCCATTCCACTGGCCTGCAAGGCTGAGGGAACTGAGAGCCTGGCTCCAACACAGCATTATAGCTCCAGCAGCATCGGCCCTTATGCTACTATGCTCCTGCAGCTGGGAGCTTGGGGGCAGTCCTGGAGACAGATCCAGCTCTTCTACCTAATACCTATAGGCAGAGGCTGCTTCCTGCTCCCTGTGCAAAGACAGCACATCCCTGGCCTTAGCAGGAATTCACATACCACCACAGTCCTCAAGAGACAGCTGCCCTAACCTCACTAGCCTCACCACAATGCTGTGGCACTACCCTGGCAGCAGGTCTGTGTAGCAGGGGCATGAAGCAAATCCAGCCTCAGGAGGACAGATCTATGCCCTTGCGGCTTCCATACCACATAGAAAAGCAGAGGAGGAGAATGCTCCTAGAGGACTTGGCCAGGTGAGTCAAATGCCTTGAGACACACCTGACCCAAGGACTGCCACAGCTCACAGCAAGAGCAGGGCTAACTTGGCCCAGCATAGCCAGCCTCAGGCTCAACAAGGATTCAAGTCTAATCAGTACTCAAGGATTTCAGTTCCTCTCAGCACTCCCATTTTACCAGGAGCTGATTCTCCATCACCTTTTCTGACATGCTGTCATTTGTGATGCACACCCTTCCCTGCTCCCCATGCTCCAGGGGAGGCTGAGGCTGCAGCTCTTCCATTCCTTGTCCCCCAGGGCTTTGGGAATTCCCCCAAAAGGGGATTCACCAGAGGGGGGGAGGGGAAGGAAAATGGGGAGCCACACCTCATCCTCTTACCCAATGGCGATCATGTCCACATCGTTTGTCTCGCCCGTGTTGAGGTGCAGCAGGGACGTCACATCATTTGGGGGCATGGCTGTACCTACGTTCCAGGTGACCACTGTGATGCTTGGGAGGACAAAGGAAGAACAGGCTAACATGAGGGCTCAGAGGGCTTCCTTGTAACCCTGTTCAGGCCCCAGATCCACCAAGGATGCTTTTTGCTGGCAACAGAAGTAGCAAAGGCTGAAGCTTAGTCACGGCATGTACACCAGGTCCTTAACTCCTGTTTGAGAGAGACAGGTCCTTGCCTCCAAGATCCCCCAGGATCTGCACCTGAAATTTTAGAAACCAGCACAAAGAGCCCTCTTCTTCATCACCACCAGCTGACACACGCAGGCTGCTGCGAGATAAGGTGTTTCTAGAAAACCGCTTCCCCAGCTTTCCCCAGGAAGGCTCAGGCTCCTGGGGAAAAGGACCCAGGATCTCAGTTCCCATTCCCAGCCCCTGCCAGCCACAAAGGCCAGGGCAGCGCATGTGACAGCAGTGCTGCAGCCCTGCAGCGGTGTCCTTCACCAACGCAAAGCCACATCCGTCACAACACATTAATGCCATTGCGCAATGGGCACTAGCAAAGGGCCCGCAGGCTCTTTTGGTAGCGACAGGAGGAGCCTCAGTCACAGGGGACACGTTCTAATAGGCAAGGAGAGCAGAGCCACGCTAGCCGCAGCGCCCGGGAACAGTGAGGGCAAGTGGCACTCCACAGTCGGTGTCTCTCTATCACGATATCCCCGCGCGAACAGTGGGCAGCAGGCACCCTCCCCGCCGGGAGCTTGCCTGCACCCCTGCACCCCAATCCTGCTGAACCCGCCACAGCGGGAAGAAGGGGAAGAGCGGGTGCTGCTCCCACGGCACTGCGAGCCCTGTCCCCGCGAGCGCTCCGGCCCCACTCACCGGAAAGCGCCGTCTTCCGTAACCCGTCCCGGGCAGTTCGGCAGCGGATCGCAGACATCGCCGGAGCCGACCCGGTCGAGAGGCCGAGCGAGGACGGGCAGCTCACTCGGTTCCGCTCGGGGGGTCAGGCCCGCCCACCCGCCGGCGAGGAACTCGCTGGACACGGCCTTGGGCAGCGTGGAGGCGCGGGGCACGGCGGGGCCCGCCCAGGCCGCGATGTGGTCGCTGGACTCGGCTTTGGGCAGCATTTCCCGCCGCTCCAGCGGGGCCGGCGCGGGGAAGGCGGCCAGACCGGGAGCTGTTGGGGACGGGGGACCGCCCGGGACGGGGGGCAGCAGAGCCGGCAACGAGAGACCCTCGGGGGGTGTCCGGGCCGGGGGCCGCTCCTCGGTTCCTGCGCGTCGCAAGCAGTTGTGCCCGAAGCCGTGCCCGTCCGGTCGGGAGCTCCTACGCCCCCCCGGGACGCCGTCGCCGAGGAAAGGCGCCGCCNGCCCCGCCCCGTGACATAGCCACACAGTGACGTCAACGCCCGCCACCTGCGCGGCGCCTTAAAGGCGCAAGAGCGGCCCCACCCCCTCTCACCTGCCGCCCCGCCCCGCTCACGTGACAGCCTGTAGCTCGCCACCTCTCTGCCCCTTCACACTTGTCCTTGCGTGTGTGCACCTGTCCTTGCACATCCACACGTGTCCTTGCACACCTGTCCTTGCAGGTGCACATCTGTCACTGCACGTGCACACCTGCCCTTGCAAATGAATACCTGCCGTGGTGCATTACTATTTATATGACTGTGTTCACCACTGTAGCTGCTGTGTCAGCTTGTGCCAGGTATGTCTGTGACCTGCTGCAGAATGCACCCTTGTGGCAGCTCTGTGTGTGTGTGTGTGTATGGCTATGTGTGAGTGTGCATGTGTGGGCTGTGTGTGCTGCATGTGCACCTCTGTGTGTGTACTGCTCTATGTGTGCAGCTGTGTGCAGCACTGTGTGCGCAGATGTGTGTGCAGCTCTGTGCAGCTCTGTGTGTGTGTGTGTGTCTGTGTGTGCAGCTGTGTGAATGTGGCTTTGTGTGTAGGTGTTGCTGCACCTGTGTGTGGCAGTGCCCATGTACTCCAGTGAAACACTTTGTACAGGCAGGTGTGAACACCTGCACCTGGGGTGCACACAAACACAGGGGTCTGGGTGACAGGTCCACCCTAAGCCTGTACCTGCCACAGTGTCTGCGAAAGGCTGGAGCTTGAGGAAGAGGAGGATCCTGGTGAATTAAGGAGTAAGGTGGAGAAGGATACTGGTCAGAGAGTACAAGATCCCTGGGTCCCCGTGGGACTGAGTCAGGAGCCCAGGGAACTGTGAGAGGTGGCTCCTGCCATCATGGCGGGGCACTTGCAATAATTTGTGATCAATGGTGGCAACTGGGAAAGGACTGAGGAGAGTCAATGTCACTGCTAGTTTCTGGAAGGGTGTGAAGGGGGACTCAAAGCCAGTTTGCTTCACCTTCATCCTGGGAAGATGAGAGAGCAGTAAGTTCTGGTAATCATCACTAGGCACATGAACAACTTCTTGAGGGGTCAGTTTGGCTTCTCCAAAGCTGGGTCTTGCTTGGCCACCTGACCACCTTCCATGATGGAGTGAGCAGCTGGCAGACATGAACAGCAGGGGACAGTATTCACCTGCACAGCTTGGAGGTGTCGGGCTTGTAAGAGACGGCCGAAGAACCTTCATCTGCCGCACAACCCTCCCCAAGGAAGGACAGAGACAGACCCTAAACCCCCCTAAACAGCTGGATCTCAGTTCCAGCCTGGCCATGGTGGATGCCTGCCAAACTACCTCTTGCAGGTGTGCTCCTGGATCTGGTACACAAATCGTTCTTCGCTAGACTGCGCCTTTTCTTCTGCTGAGGTGGGGGAAGCGGTGCAAAGCAGAACAGAATATTCTGTACCTGTGCTCAGTGCCTGAACAATGACTGTATGCCACACCACCTTATGGCCAGCTGCCTGTCGCTTTGAGAAGAGCTATAAAAGTTGCTCCCTAGATGGACTCAGACTGAGGCCTCCCTGACACAGAGAGATGGATCCATCAGCAGAGATCTGCAAGGACTCTCACCTCATCTTGTGTCAGTAGTTACCCCTCTCTCTCTCTCCCTCCTTCCTTTCTCTCTCTCTCCCTCTCTCTCTCTCTCACACACACACTTAATGCATAAAAGGTTGATTGGCACTCAATAAAGGTGTATCTGCTGTGATTTACCTGAAGTCCCTTGTCGCATGTGTCTTTTGTACTTTGAGACCACCCTAAAGAACCTTCATGACCACCACTAGCTATAGCGGATCGTGACAGGGCTCACCTGCTTCTCCTAGGGAGGCTGTTGGCATACAGGCTGGATAAAAAGAAGCTGAGGCAGGATGACTGGATCCAGGAACGGAGGTCAGTGGCACATGGTCCTGTGGGAAGTCAGTCAGTTGTGGTGTCCCCAGGCTTCGGTGCTGGGCCCTGGCCTGTTTAACATCTTCATCCCACCTGGACAGCATGACAGAGTACTCTCAGCAGCTGTGCAGGTGACAGCAAACTGGGAGGAGTAGCTGAAAAACCAGAGGGTCTTGTGTCCATCCAGAGAGACCTGGATAGGCTGGAGGAATGGGCCATCAGGCATCTCCTGAGGCTCAACCACGGAGCATGCAGAGTCTTGCCCCTGAGGAGGAACAACCCTGACACTGGGACATGATGGGGGCCATCCTGCTGGAAAGCAGCTTTGCAGAGGGATATGAAGGGCAGCATCACATTGACCATGAGCTCACTGTCTCCTCAGGGCAAAGCAGGTGAATGACATCCCGGGCTGCACTGAGGGTGTTGTCAGCAGTCACAGGAGGTCATGGAGGCACCTGTGAAGCCACCCCTGGAGTGCTGTGTCCAGTGCAGAGCTCTCAAGAGCAAGTCCTGGAGACATGGACATGGTGGAGGGAGTCCAGTGAAGAGCCCCAGGGAGGAATGGCTGGAATATCTTTCATATAAGGATAAGCTGTGAGACCTGGGACTGTGCCTCCCAGAGCAGAGGAAGCTCAGGGGGATTTTCATCCATGTATATAAATATCTGAGGGGAAGTGTAGAGAACAAATACTGGCTCTTCCCATTGGTGCCCGGGGGCAGGACCAGAGGCCATGGGCACAAGCTAGAATGCAGGAAAGTCCCTCTGCGTGTCAGGAAGCACTTTTCTCTGGCCCAAGCTGCTCAGGAAGGCATGCAGTTTCCATCCTTGGATATTCACAAAAGTCACATGGAAACTGTCCTGGGCCCCTGGCTCTGAATGACCTTGCCTGAACAGGTGATGGGACAAAAGAGACCCCAGAGCTGCCTCCATCCTCAGTCAATCCAAAACCCCATGACCTGTGTCCAGGATGTGCCTGTGCATGGATGCTTATGTGCAGCTTCGGGGGAGAGAGGGATTTGAGGTGGGTGTGTGCAGGTGTACATGATGGTTTGCACATGCATGTGCCTCAGATGTGTGTGTGTGCAGTGTATGCATACAGCTGGGTGTACATGTAGATCAGCATGTGTGCACACACTATTACATGTGTGGGGTGCTGATTATGTCCCTGTGCACTGCTGTGTAGGCTGATATGTGTGGCTGTAGGCATGGCTGGGAACAACTGGAAGGTGGGTAGCAGTGTGTGTACCGATGTGCTGTTGTGCAGACTGCATTTAAATGTATGCAGGGCTGTGTGCACACACAGGTGCATGTGTGTGTGTATACAGCTGTGTGTGCAGGAGGCTGTGTGAGTGTCCACAGCTGTGTGTGAATGCATGCACCCTGACTTGGGTGTCTGCGTATCTTTGTATATGTGGTGTCAGCATGCATAGTGTGGATGTGTGCAGTGTGGGTGCCATGGGGGTGTGTGCGGTGCACATGTGTGAGATAGTGTGTGTGGCGTTGGAGTGTGTGGAGTTGTTGAGTGTTGGTCTGTGCACATGTTGTATGGTGTTGGGGTGTGTGTGTTGGTGTGTGCAGGGTTGGTGTGTAGGGGGTGTGTCTGTACTGGAGTGTGCTGTTGGTATGTATGTGTTGGCATGTGGTGTTGGGGTGTGTTGCTCTTGTTGGTGTGTGTTGTTTCTGTATCAGCCTGTGCATTGTGTGTGTGTTCTGTGTGTGTATGTGTAGTTGTTGTGTGTGTTGTTCTCTGTGTTGGTGGGTTAGGGTTAGGGTTAGGGTTGTTGTGTTGGTGTTGCTGGTGTGTATTGCTCTGTATGTGTTCATGTTCTTGGTCTCTGTGTGTTGATCTGTGCATGGTTGGTGTGTGTTGCTCTGTGTGTGTTACTTGTGTTGATGCTTTTGGTCTCTGTGCCAGTTTGTGAATAGTGTGTGTATTGCTCTGTGTGTGTTGGTGTTGTTGCTCTCCATGTGTCAATTACTGCACAGTTGATGCGTGTGTGCTGCTGGTGGTGCTGCTGTTGGTCTCTGTGGTGCCGGTTTGTGCATGGTGTGTGTGTATTGCTGGCTGTGTGTTGGTGCTGCTGCTCTGTGTGGTGTTGATCTGTGCAGAGTTGCTCTGTGTGTGCAGCTGGTGGTGGTGTTGGTCTGTGTAGTTCCGGTCTGTCTGTGGTGTGTATTGCTGTGTGTGGTGGTGCTGTTGGTCTGTGTGGTACTGGTCTGTGCGTTGTTGGTGTGTGTTGTTGTGTGTGTGCTGCTGGTGGTGCTGCTGTTGGTTTATGCGGTGCCAGTCTGTGCACACTGTGTGTATGTATTGCTCTCTGTGTGTTGGTGTTGCTGGTCTCCGTGTGTTGATCTGTGCATGGTTGGTGTGTGTTGCTGTGTGTCTGGTGGTGCTGTTGGTTTCTGTGGTGCCATCTGTGCATGGTGTCTGTTGCTGTGTGTGTGGTGGTACTGTTGTTCTGTGTGGTGCTGGTCTGTGCATGGTTGGTGTGTGTTTCTCTGTGTGTGGTGGTGCTGTAGGTCTGTGTGGTGCCAGTGTGTGCACAGTTGGTGTGTGTTGCTGTGTGGTGGTGCTGTTGGTCTGTTTGGTGCCTGTCTGTGCACGCTGTGTGTGTGTATTGCTGTGTGTGGTGGTGCTATTGGTCTATGTGGTGCCGGTCTGTTCACGGTTGGCGTGTGTTGCTGTGCGTATGCTGCTGTTGGTGGTGCTATTCGTTTGTGTAGTGCCAGTTTGTGCATGCTGTGTGTGGGTATTACTCGGTGTGTATTGATGTGGGTCTTTGTGGTGCCGGTCTATGCATGGTTGATGTGTGACGTTATGTGTGTGCTGCTGGTGGTGGTGCTGTTGTGGTGGTACCAGTTTGTGCACAGTTGTTGTGTGTTGCTGTCTGTGTTGGTGTTGCTGATCTGTGTGGTGCCGGTCTGCGCACAGTGCGCGCTCGCAGCTCTTGCCACTCAAACAGTGCGCACGCCTTTGCGCATGTCCGTGCACGTGAATGCGTGCATGTCTGTCCGTACGCCCACGTGTGCGCGCATGTCTGCTTTTGGATATTCATGCGCGCGTATTGGTGAGTGCGACTCCCTGCGCATGCGTGCTGCCGTGCGCGTGCCCGAGCCGCGCCGGACGTGGCAGCGTGGGGAGCAATGCGAGCGTTGCTGTCGTGGCCGTGTCCGGGGCTGTGGCTTTGGCTGCTGCTGACGGCGGCGCTCGTGGCGGGCGGCGGCTCGGAGCACCCCCGGCTTCGCGAGGCCGTACTGCGGGACCTGGCCCGCGGCAAGGTGGAGGTGAGTGCGAGCAGGGGCCGCGGGGCGTGCCGGGGTCAACCGGTGCCCACCGGGTGCCTGACGGGGGTGTCCTCTCCCGCAGACCTGCGGCGGGTGACGGCTGAATCGCCTCAGGGAGGTACGTACAGGGGCTGGGCCGGGGCGGGGAGTTGGGACTTCCCAACGCTGAGCCGGGCCCGACCGGCCACTCTCCGCAGGTGAAGGCGTTCGTCACCCAGGACATTCCGCTCTAGTACCCGCGGGCGGCGGCTGCAGCGCTGGAGATGGGATGGGATGGAAGGAAATGAAGTATGGAAGGGGTTGGGCTGAGGAAGGATGGGGTTTTGTGAGGAATGAAGGACAGGGTTTGGTGAGGAGTGGAGGATGGGTGGCTGGGGGATGTGATGGAGAATCGGATGGTATTACGTGGGAAACAGGATGGGATGGTATGCAGTGAAGGATGGAGTGGGAGACAGAACAGATGGGATGGAAGTCAATGGGATGTGAGAGAAGATGGGCTGGGATGAAGAATGGTACAGGATAGGCAGGAATGGGATGTGACAGAGGATAGAAGGGGATGTGATGAAGGATGGGAAGGGATAAGGGTTGCATGGGCCTGACCAGAGCTGCCCACTCCTTGACACATTGCCTAGCCATAACCTGGAGATGAAACACCTGCCTGGTGCCGACCCTGAGCTTGTGCTTCTTAGCCTCCGGTATGAGGAGCTAGAGGTGAGTGGGCGGTGTGGCATCTGCAGCCACAGGGCCTGGGGTGGTCAGTGCTCCACAGGTGCCAGGCTACAGCCCCTGTCTGGGTGCAGAGAATTCCCCTGAGCGACATGACCCGGGAGGAGATCAACCAGCTGGTGCAGGAGTTGGGCTTCTACCGCAAGGAGACACCTGATGCCCCTGTGCCAGAGGAGTTCCAGTTTGCCCCTGCCAAGCCTCTGCCAATACTGCTGCCCCCCCAAGCACCCACCACTGATGGAAAGACCCCACCCAAATGGGACAAAGAAGAACGCCCAGACCTCTAGCAAGGAGTGCTACACTTGGGACAGGGTCCTGCAGCCAGTCCCCAGTGTAGGGAGTGAGGGTGGTATGGCAGCTGGGGATGGTGTCACGGGGTGGCAAAGGTTCCCCCCCCGCCCCACTATTGCTTCGTGCTGTGTAGCCTCTGCCCTGAAGGTGCCTTAGGCAGATCCAGCCTCAAGCAGGGGCTTCCTGGGTACTCGTGGGCATTTCCAGGGTCCTGCATGCTGGTTGATGCCCTCCTGTCCTTGGAGCCCATTAGCCCCGGCCAGTTAGGAGGAGCAGCATTCCTTGCAGTCCCTTGCCATGCCCAGAGGTTTAAGTGCTCCCAGCACTGGGCAGCAGTATCCTGCCTGCATGGGACAGGATGAAACCCTCAGCAGAAAGTGCCAGGTGCTAAGGGTAGATGTACTGAGTCCCAAAGGTGGGAGAGCTGCCCCAAGAAGGGGGCTTTACTCCCCAGCAGGGTTATGTCATATCCAGCTCGTAGTAAAGGCTTTTATTTGCAGTCATCTGCACTGTGTCATCTTTTCAGAGGGAGCTCGGTGGTGTGCATCCTGCACTGCTCTGTTCCAAAGACAGCTGGGTGCCCCACAGCTTCTCACAGAGTTAGAGGAGAATGGCATAGTCATAGTCACTACTGGTGAGCCACAAGCCAACCTACAGACCAACTGTGCTGTTCCTGTGCCACTTCTCCCCAGCATGATAGAAAGGTGAGGGTGGTGGGCACCATGGCATGGGATGAGCTGCTCTCACACAGGGTGCAGGGAGATGGGCATGAGCCCATGAGAAAGTCCTGCAGTGTTGAACAGAAGCTCCATGACTGTACTGGCCCAGTGGGGACATCTAGCCCTCAGGTGGGGAAGGAAGTGGGGCACAGTTGCACTTGACCACAGCCTTGCTGGCCATGTGGCATCTTTTCCTTGTGCCAGGTCTGGGGCAATGTGGGGCAGTGAACCCTGGTCAGGGTGGCTCAGCTATGGACATCATCAATGAGACAAAGAGAAGTACATGCCTCAGTGTACCTCCACGCTGGGTAAGCAGTTGAGTTGCAGGTAGAGGAGCCAGCAGCAGCTGGACTGCCAGCATTCCCCAAGCACTGTGGTATGCAATATGCCACTAGCAGAAGGACCTGAGCCAGAGGCATTGCCCTAGATAAACCTTTATTATCTGGCTGGTGTAGGTACACGTGTCAGCATGGGTGTAGATGTGATAGAGGGGCGAGCGGCACTGAGCACGCAGGTGCCCTGAGCTGGAGAGGAGAGTGGGGGCAGTTGTCCCAGCTTGCTCTGTTTGCCTTGCACTCCCCTGGGACCCTCTGCCACTGCCCCCTCCCCAGCCCACAGGTGCCCCCAATGTGGAAGTGCCCCAGGTGCACGTGATGGTGGAAAGCAGGGTGTTGGCACATTGTGGAGCTGTCCCCAGGGAGGTGACACCAAGCAGGGCCTGCAGTGGGCAGAGAGGCTTCCTTCCAGGGGGCCAAGGGAACCACTGACAGGTGCTGCTTGCAGGATGTACCATGACCCTAGCTGGACTGTACAGCCCTGCTCAGCTACAGACCCATGAGGTGGCCCAAGTCTGAGGATACAGCTGTGCCTGAGCCACCCCAGGGACACAGGGATGGTGCCTGCAGGTCAAGTAATTCCTGGAAAACAAATAACTTAAAAGGCTGGAGCATGGGGCGCAAGCCAAGGTGGGAGCATTCCCAGCAGCATTCCACCTGGCTCTGCCCACAGGGTCAGCCCACACCTGGCTGAGGCAGAAGCAGCTCTGCCAAGGGAATGTGGGGATGCCCTGGTGGAAGAGTTCTCCTGTCCCCAGTGCCACACCCATGGCCCCCCAGATCCTCCCAGGCGAGCAGCTCCCTTGCCCGCAGGCAGCTCTGGGATAAGGGCAGCAGTGGGGGTGGGCAGAGTAGGCTCTAGCACTCTTTCTGCCGCATGCGCAACTCATGGCGACGCAGGTGGTTATAGAGAGACTGCACGTAGGTGAAGACGCACTTGGCGTCAGGCTTCTTCCCCATGATCATCATGTCTTCGACCTCCACCAGCGGCACGCAGTCCACCAGCGTCCTGCAGAGATGAAGCCTTCAGCATGGCCTCCAGGAGGCTGCCCCATGTGGGAGCTGGGATGGGCACCCCACACTGCCCAGGGCCTGCTGGTGTGGGCACTGCTGCCCTCAGACCTGCTGAGCTCCTTTCACAAACCTCCCATCCCATCCTGGTACCCACAGTCCTTCTGCTCCTGATACTGGCAAGAACACGTGCTGGGTGCTCTTTGTCCCACTTCTTGGTGCTGGCAATCATCCCCTGCTAAAGCTATGCCCACCCTCCTCTTGCTCCTTCAGCTGATGGCCTCTAGGCAGAGCCCAGCCTGGCTGTAGGTGTCTGCTGTGCCCCTGCCTCAAACCCTACCAAGTGGTTTGGGGAAAGCAGGGGGTGGGTCTTGGCTACATGCTGCCCCTTACTCCTGCCTCCAGCCCTGGCCCTGCTCTTTGGCCTTCCCCTAAGCCCTGCCAGCCTGGCTCCCTGCCTTGCCTTGGACTGGAGCCTGAGGGCTGCCTGCTCCAGGCCCAGCACACCCTACTGCTTAAATGGTCACTGCCCTGCCTCAGCTCACTCAACCTGGCCTATCTCCTCTCCCTGCCCCACCACAGTGCAGACGTCCATGCAGGACCTGGCTCCAGCAGCTATCAGTCTTGTGGCACTGTGGCAGATCAGCCGTAGTTGTGTCCCCATCTCCACAGTAGCCTTGGGGCTCTGCCGCTGCCCTTTTGGTGGGGTGGCCCACTCTACCTTGCCACCCATCCAGTTCCCTGGACCACGTCTCTCCCCAAGTCAGGTGCTTGAAGGGACTGACAACACTATGATGACAACCAGGAAGGGCATGAAAGAGATCTGGCCACCTCTTATCCTCTCCTTTCTACTGGGAGAAGGGGTCGGGGGTGCACAGAAGCAACCCTGCCACTGCTGCCAACCCTCCTGCCCTACCCAGGTTCCACACCCCTACCAGGCATGGTCCCCCCTTCAGGCTGCTGCTGGAGCAAGGGCTGCATTGGCACTGGGGGTGGTGCTGACAAACTGGCAGTGCCTGCTGCACCCATGACCAGATCAGCTGATTTGGCCTGGGCCACTCAAGGTTCTGCCCCAAGGCTCTGGGTGCACAAGGAGGATCCTCCAAGGCAGGGCTCTGCCCCCAAACATGGGGTGCACAAGGAGGGTCCAAACTCTATGCTTGCCACCCACCATGACAACACCCTCAACCCAAGTTCTGTACTTCCCATTTCCCCTCCTGCAGTAGCCTCACTGCACACGTAGGCCCTCTAGAACAGCCCCACCCCAAGGAGCGACCTCAGCCAGTGCCAGTCCCTGGAGAGCACTAGGGCCCAGGAGAGCCCCCCACCCTGCGTTCTTTGGCCCCAGCCATCCCATCAGTGGGCTCCAAGCCCACAGCTTGGCTGGCACCAGCCCCACCTCATGATTTGGCCACTGTGGGGATG
The DNA here is from genome assembly GCA_013400435.1 of Pycnonotus jocosus. NCBI lineage: Eukaryota > Metazoa > Chordata > Aves > Passeriformes > Pycnonotidae > Pycnonotus > Pycnonotus jocosus. The sequence goes on along the minus strand of VWYP01001519.1, from coordinate 65,001 downwards.
GGGGGTGTGATGACTGGGGCCTTGGGAAAGCCCTTGCCACTGCCAGCCTGGCTTGGGGGGTAATGGTGGAGCAATGGCAGTGCACAGAGAGCAGCTCTGCCCTTATAAAGCCATTGTTTGGGCCCTGGTGTGCCAGCGCTGTGCAGAGCCAGGGGAGCCGCAGCTCTAGCACCAGCCAGGATGCCCTGAGACAGGCACAAACATTGCAGGACAAGGCGGGACCTGAGCCTTGAGTCACATTTTCCAGGCTCCTGCTTCTGCCCATATATGAGCACGCAGCATCTTAGAGCTGGGCATGCACCCTGGGGCAGGGGAATGAGGCAGCAAATGGAAGCAGCGATGCTGCAGCATCCTGGGGGGCCACCCACACTCAGGCAGCACCACTCAGCACACCTTGAGTGGCATCCCCAGCAGCTGATCCCTGGGTGAGGCTCAGCCATGGGTGCAGGGTTCTGTTCTAACTACTGCCCTCCCCACAGCTGCAGAGCAAACAGCACTCCAGGATGACACAGTCCCCCCTGCCCAAACCCCCATAGGTGCTACTCCAGAAGGCCTGAGCCCAGCCAGCTGTCTCTGCCCAGCTCCTGCTGGGCCCTGTCTGGCATCACCAGGATGATGATGCCCCTAACCCACCAGCATCCCCCAGCCTCATCCACAGCTAAGGCAGTCAGTTCCCTGCTGAGCCCTGGTGGTGGTGGGGGCATGAGCAGGTACTTGGAGGGGAAGGTTCTCACCATTGGTCCTGGGGGGGCTGACAATAGGCTACGACTTTTTGGTTTTTACCAGCCCCTTCTGGACCAGGCAGCGATAGAATTCCTGAATGTATGTGTACACACACTTCCAATCTGGCTCGCGCATCCGGACCATGTCCTCCACGTCCAGCAACTGCGGACAGTCCGCGTGCTTCCTGGGTGCAGGGAGAGAGAGGGGCAAGCCAGTGACCGCAGCCCAGTCAGGGAGGGGAGGAAGAGAAAACAAGAGACACAGATCAGTGCCATTCCCATCCCACCTGCAGCTGCTCCGCTCTGGCATGCTCTGGGGATGCACAATGCAGGGGCAAGAGGGCTCCAGGCACCCCATGCCAAGGCCATTCAGTGATATTGGGGGGGCATAAGCAAAGTGGAGAGGGGCAGGTGAGTGGCGTGGAGAGGCGTGAAGTCCAGAGGAAAAGACAGATGAAGAGGAGGAGGAGTAGGAGGACGGGTGAGGTGTTCTGGTGCGCCAGGTGCTCAGGGAGCGGGTTCCAGAGTGGAGCGGCGCTCTATATAGCTCCTATATAGACCCGCTGGGAGGATGGGGGGGGCAAGCCCAGCCCTCCTGCCCAGCTCCACTTGGAACGGCGCAGCACAGCCCTGGTGCAGGAAGCTCGGGAGAGGACGCTCACAAGAGCTGGAGGAGGAGGAAGGACGAGAGGCCACCTGGCTTCCAGGCCGGAGAGATCGATGGCTCTCTCAAGTCCGCGCACCAGTTTCCCAATTAAGGCAAAAAATCCATTAACAGGAGCGCCAAGAGCCAGGCCCATAGCCCCTTTCTCGCTCCACCAAACAGCACCACGGCACACTGGGAGCTTGCAGGAGTCCCCATCTCACCCCGTCACCTTCATCAGCAGAATGAGACCCCCACCCCCAGCCCTGCTCACCCTGGCAGGGTGCTGGAGGAGAGGAATGGGTGGGTGGGAGAGAGACAGAAGGAAAGAGAGAGGGACTGGCTGCCAGCTCTCCAGCTGGGTGCACTCCCATCTCTCAGCACTCAGGAAAACCAGAAGCAAAAGGGGAAGGGAAGAGACTGGAGAAGCTGCAATGGTGTTTGAGCCCCTACAACTGTGAAAGGAGGCACCTGGCATAGGCAAACCCTGCTCCCCCCACAGGCTGCAGTCCCACACCTGGTATCGCAGGATGGAATGTACTGCCTGAAGCCAGGTGGACTCATGGGGGTGCTGCTCTGCCTTTGGGTGCTCTGCCCCACACCCAGGAACCCAGACCCCATACCCACACTTGCCACACCAGTCTGGGCTGCACTGGCCTCTTGTGACTCTGCCCACGGAGCTGCTGCTTGCCCCCACAGCACCTAACCTTGTTGCATTGCATGGGGGGAGTGACACCCATCACCCCCACGTGTCCCCCCCTCGCCCCAGCAGCGAGCAGGAGAGCCACCTCAAGCCACTCCAAGCCATCCCAAGTCCATATGATGGCAAGAGAGGTACGTACTCTGCAGAAGAGAAGGCCACTTCAAAGTTTTGGCGGCGGTTCTGAGGCGTCAGCTTACTGTAGTCAAACGCATCGGGGAAGAAATTGTGGACCAAGGCACAGAAGGCCATGCCATCACTCCAGCTGGATGAGAAGTTCTGGATGTCCACGTGCTGAGAGGGCAACAGAGTTACAAAGGGACAGAGTGACTGGCTTTAGGACAGGAAGAGGAGGTGGCACCCACCTCATAGCCCCGGGTCTTGGCTCTGCACCAGTCCAGCAACATCTGCTTGATACTGTTGGCGTTAGGCACACCAAAGCTGGAGGAGCGCTGCACTGTGGTCTGTGATGCTGCAGGGTTTGAACTGTAGCAGGAAACATGGGGTGTTATCCATAGCTGCAGGTGTTGTTATTTGTGCACTCACTGCCCTCACCAGCCTGTCCCAGCCCCAGCCTCACCTCCCACCCTCCTTCTGCAGCTTCTCCATCATGGCCTTGCGTGCCTGTGAGGCCGATGTCTTGGGCAGGCTCTGAGTCTTCATCAGTTCCTTCTTCTTCTCTGCCTGACGCCGCTCTAGCGCAGCTAGGCTGCTCTGCCGAGAAGTGCTCTCATCCTCACGGTCAAAAATGCTGAGAGAGAGACAGGCAATGCTAAAGGGGCTGGGCAGTGCCTAGGGGAGGGCAAGCAGTGGTCTCAGCCCATGGCCAGCCCTGCAACTCTGGAGACCTCCATGTCCCTGAGACAGAAGACAGGTGGCTTAAGGTCCTCAGCTGGCAGATCTATCTCTCTGCCCGTGGAAGGACCCATGAGAACCTCTGAACACAGTGAATATACCCTAAGGACCAGGCGGCTTTGGGGTCATTTTTGCGTGGGGACACTGCAAGCGGTGCAGAAGGTTTGTGCAAGCAGATGAGTGACAGGGACCACGTAGGGCCATCCCCACAGGCACCTCTGCTCACCTGCCCGTCTTTTTGGATGAAGAGCTGTAGGATGATTTGGTTTGAACAAAAGTGCTGTTGCCATCTGCAGAGAGAGAGGCAGGAGAGAGAGGCCTTTGGGCAGGAGCTGAGGGCAGCTGTGCCAGGCAGGCAGGACTCTGCCTGCACCAGGGCAGTGACGGCTCAGCAGCAGCAATGCCCTGAGGATGCTGTGGGGAAAGGGCAGGAAAAAAGACTCTTACTGTCCGATCTCTTCACATAACTCGACTCCATGGTTGTAGTACGGGAAGTCTTGGTGCCATCACCTGCAGGGACAAAGCAACGGGAACTGCTGGGCTGGGAGAAGCGGCACCCACAGACACCTGCTGCTGCCAAGTGCCTTTGCACCCATGCAGTGCAAAAGGGAGAAGTCCCAGGTGGTAGGGACATGGGCATGGCAGGCAGAGGGAGGGCAGAGAGAGGCAAGCACAAAGCAGCAGGGAGCTGGGGCATTCCTCAGCCCCTGCAGCCACTCAGCTTGAGCCACCCAGGGACTGGGAGAGCAGAGGTGTAAGGCCAAAGATGCAGATGAAGTCCTGCCATCCTGACACAGTTGGAGATTCAGACGGAAGTCACCAGAGCAGAACCCTTAATTAACCCCAGGCAGGCTCTGGGCAAGTCAGAGACTCAGCTCTGAAACACAGTCCTGCTCCCAGCACAGTCAAGCCAGACTCAGGACAGGCAGTAAATGGCAAAGGAGCTGCAGTGACAGAGCACTAGGAAGGATTCTGCAAGGCCCCCAAAGGACTGGCACACCATGCCCCCCGCCCCCTCGCCCAGCCCATACTAGACTGGATGAGGCGCTCAGTCTTGGTGACAGTGCTGCGTGCTGAGCCATCAGCTGACTGAGTGCTTTGCATGGTGGTGGTCTCTGTGGCGTGGCCGGCCCTTCCTGCCACAGATTGGCTCCTAGCCTCTTGCAGCCGCTGGTCCCGCTCCTTCTCCTGCCGGTCTGCAAACACAAGTGGGAGATGGCATCATCAGGGAGGTGGGGTGGAGGGCATGGTTTCTGCCATACCAGGGGTCCTGCAGCTGCTGCCGGCCCACAGCTGGTTTGTGGGAAGGATGATGTCCTTGGCCTCACAAAGCCGGGGAGCAACAGAAGACCCAGCACACACCCTACTGCTTCTCCACCACTGGACAGCCCCACTTGAGCACCCTATATTGCCACCACCATTGCTCTGACCCCAGCAGGGGCCACCATCCCTGAGTACCTCGCTTGCGCTGGCGTAGCTCCCGCATGGCATTTCGAATCAGCCGTCGCTCCTCAAAGTCTGTTGTCCGATCCAGCTGCAGGAGGGGAAAGTCATCATTAGTCTTCTGCCATCAGCTTGAGGTCCCTTTACTTTCTTGCAGGAGCCCAAACCAGAGGAAGAGATACCATCTTATCCAGAACATCCTCATCCTCAATCTTGCTCAGCTCCTCGACGTTCAGCTTACTCCTTCTCTCCACCTCCCTCACTTGCACCTTTTCCATGCCATTGGGCAGCTCTGGTTCCCGCCTTGGTGCCTGGTGCTGCTCCACCACCTCCGGCTCCATCTGCAAGGACATCACCATGCAGTTGAGCCCCAGCCAGCTTGGCCACCCCCCACATCTTCTCAGGGTCCAGGCTCTTATCACCCTGACACCTGCCCAGTGCTACAGGCAGTGAGGACCCTGGAGAGGATGTGCCACATGGAGCCTAAATGCTCTCAGCTGGTGGGATGCCACAAGCATCTGCAGTGCCCAAGGTAGGCAGGGGAGCATGACAATCTGCAGTACCCCATGGCCCAGGAGGGCCCAGCAGTCCTTCTCTTCCTTCCAGTCTGGCCATCATAATATTTCCAAATCCTCCCTGCTCCTTGGTAGGAGGTGGCTGGGTCCCTCAGCAGGCAGGAGCTGCCCAGGGCTCTGGGCTGGGTGGGGCTGTTACCCAGCAGTGGGTAAGGTGCTGGCAAAGGCCAGTGCACACCATTAGCAGCACAGGGATTTCCACAGAATTAAGAGACTTAGTGTACAGAAGAGCGTGTGCAGGAGCTCAAGAGCCTTCTCCTGCATCCCTGCCAGGATCTAGGCCAGTTCAGCCCCTGCCCAAGCACAGCCCAGGATGCCAAGTCCCTTTCAGCACAACCCCCCAGCAATGCATAGCAGGCAGTGGGCCAGGCCCGGAATAGGGCACAAAGGCACCAGGGATGAGAGAGTGGGGCCAGAGCAGCCACGCACACATCTGGCCCCATCCTGCATCCTGTGGCCCAGTAACCAATCCATGGCAAAGCCATCGGAAGGAGTTGATGCTGGTCACATGCACCCATGCCACCACCTGTGCCTGGTGCTTTGGTGGGGGCAAGACAGCTGCCTGCATCCTCCCACCTGACACACTGGGAATGCGAAACAGGTGGGTGCGCAACCCTGCCACAGTGAGCCCAAGGAGTGGCAGATCCCCACGGTGCCGAGTCCCCATGCACCACTGCCACAGTCACGCCTTGTGCCAGGGCTACAGACATCCCCAAGAGCCCTGGGGGCTGGTGACACCCTCCCTTCCCCCTGTCATGGGGCAGGGCTGCCCACACTCACGCTGCTGTTGCTTCGGGAGAGATGCAGAGCCGATTGCTGGCGTGTACTGGAGAAAGTGGGTGGATGGGCCACAGGGCCACTGGGCTCCTCAGTGCCCTCAAAGTTGGTGCAAGGGTCCTGTGCTTCCAGAAAGAGGGTGCTGATGTCTTCCCTGGGGGGTGCCTGCAGCTCTGGCGCCAGCAGATCAAGGCAGCGGCCCAGGCGCCCCAGCTCTGCCCGTAACTCCAGGTGCTCCTGCTCCAATGTCTGCAGTGCCTGCTCCAGTGCCTGCACTCGCTGCAGAGCCCGCTCCAGTTGCCCCTCTGCTGCCCCACGGAAGGCCACCAGCTCCTGCCGCAGCTCTGCCAGCTCAGCTGCCCCAGCCTGCGCCAACCCCTCCAGGCTGAGCCCCGGCATGGTGGCGGTGCAGGCGCTGCGGCGAGCCCTGCTCAGCTGTCCGCTGCCCTTTATAGGGGCCCAGGCACCCCCGCGGCTGGAGGCTGGCCCGTTCCCTGCCTGTGGGCTATTCTGGTCCCAGCAGCTGGGGGTCCCGTGCAGGGGTGCTGAGCCAGGAACCAGACTTGGCAGTGCATCTGGCTGTAGGACCAGGTGGCTCAGCAAGGGGTGCCCTGCAAGTGGCCCCCCTACCCCTGGAGGCTGCTAGGGCCAGATACCAGCCTGGGGGCTCTGGGACAAAGTGGTGGGGACCAGCCCTGACCACTGCAGTGCTGGTTGAGTGAAAAGGCCAACTACTGCTATGTTCTTTCACCAAAGTGCCTTCCCTTCCCACTCTAGGCCAGCGTCACCGACAGCACATCTCCAGCCCCACACTGGCATCAGTGCAAGGGCCTTGGTCACAGCATGGATTTTAGTCTTCATATCCCCATGCTACTCAATCACCTGCCCCAGGGGGAGCAGGTCCCTGCACAGGCACAGCCAGCACCCCACCAATGGGAAGACACGTCACCATGGCTATTTCCCCCAGGTCCCTGCAGCCTGCTGGTCCTCTGACCAAATCCTACCTGGCAGGGCTGCCAGCACCGCTGCCTTATCCTCCTCCTCCTCCCTGCCCAATGGGAGCATACCTGGGGACTGCATGTCCTGTCAGGCAGCCAATGGGTCTCAGGCCCCCCACCTCACTGGACAGAGCCACTAATACCCTAATGAGAGCTGGCAAGTGTTTGGGCCAAGCCTGCCCAAGTGCATTAGCACAGGGAAGTCACCCCGCCACAGCCAGCTGCCCAGAGGCAGGACCTGCTTGGCAGGCGTGGGCAGCACCTGTGGGCACTGCCAGCCTCATGCAGGCAAAGGCTGGGCTGAGGATGGGGTGAAGCCAGTGGTACCACAGCCACCAGTATGCCCCAGGCCACGGGTGGTACCACAGCCACTGGCAGTGACACAGGCCACCCACAGTGCTGTTCCTGCAGAGGCAGCCAGGAGTGCACAGGGCCATGAGTGAGACAGAGCCATGTTTGACATCCTGGCTCCTGCCAAGGCGGCACACAGGCGCCTCGCATTACCCTAGATGGGCAGGAGCAGATTGAAGCCCTTGAAGGGCTGTCTCCTGTGTGCACCCAGTCCCAGGGTGGCCACAGCCTGCTCTCCCCGCAAGACACTGCAGAGGGGTTGTTTTTTCAGGTTTTTTTTACCCTAGTTGCACCCAAGAGTCCCTCCTAGGTGGGCTGGGGCTTTGGGCACTCCCCACTCAGGATGGCATAGCAGGAACAGGCAAGATCCCAACCCACAGCTCCAGAGTGTTTTAGAGACCTTTGAGGAGTACCCCCCACCAAGGCAGGCTCTCCAGACATGGCCAAGGTCCATCCCCAGGAGAAAAAACAGAGGGGTGGTTGGCAATGGGTTTTTCCCTGAGCTGCTGCCAGCCTTAAAGGTGTTTAAAACAGAGGGAGACCCACAAAAGACTCCTTTGTCCCCTGCCACCCACCTTCCCAAGTGTCTGACTATATGGTGGCACAGTCCAGAGTGCAGGGAGCTCATGTGGGGCTGTGCAACCACACACAAAGTGCGGAGTCTCTTGATGAAAAAAACTCTACCAAAACAAAAGCATCAACCAAAACCAGACAGAGCCTCTGGAGCATGCTGCCTACACAAACTCCTTGGTCCCTGGTCCCCACCCCAAGCCCTGGAGCTGCCAGGCAATGGCCAGCTGAGGCACAGCCCCACAGACCCCCTGGGCACTCACCTTGGTGACATTGCTGCTGATATTGCTGATGTTGCAGATGCTGCTGACACTGCTGGGGATGGTGGTGATGCGGATGGGGGTGCTCCGCAGACCCAGAGTCACCTCTGCAAGGGGAGCAAGAGGCATGTGGGGTCTGACCCAGCCCACAGGCTCAGCCCCACAGCTGGGGAGTGGCAGTGGCTGGACTATCTGCCTGCCCTACATATCCTGCCCAGCTTTGGGGGCAAGCAAGAGATGAGGAAGCCGAGACCTCTTGGTGCCCTGGCTTATCACCCTCCCCAAGGAAGGGCACTTTCTGCAGTGCTTCAGCTGGAGCCAAGACCCCTCAGTGAGAAGGATGGTCACAGGAGCATCCTGAGCCAGCCACATCTGCAGACAAGCAGGATTGGGGCAGGGCTGGAACAGACACGGTGCAACGATGGGATGAGACAGAGCAGGATGGCGTGGGCTGCCCTGAACCAGCAGGTCAGTGGGGAGAGGAGGGGCAGGGCTGAAGGGGCAGGGCAGGGATTGGGGAATGACCCCAAATATAAACATGGTAAGACAGTGGGGCTGGGGACAGGCTGCAGGTTCAGATGGTCTCCCTGAACTGAAATGCCCCAAGCAGGCTGAGATGAGGGCTATCAGGCACGCTTTGTTCTTCTGGCAGCACCTGAGCTCAGCCTCTGGGCTGCCAGCACTCAAATCCCACTGCTGCCAACCAGCATCCACCTGGCCTGGCTCAGACTGCCCACCTCCACCTGCCCATTTGTGCCCACCATCGGTCAGAGCCCAACTGCCCACTGGCACCCATCTGCTCCACTGCCCCGCTGTGCACATTGTCGTATTAGGAGCACAGTCCTGTAGCGCCTACAGCCCGGTGGATGTCCATTCCCCTGTGGTGCCCACCTTCCTGAGAGATCCCACCTTTTCCAGTCCCACCTCCCTGCATCCCATGCCCATCACCCCTACAGTGTCAAGCCTCATGACAGATGCCATCTGCCCACTGGACCTGTCTGCACACCCCGTACCCTATCAGTGCCCACCTGCCCGCTGGCTGCCGGGGGTGGCCGTGATGCGGGGCGCCAGGGGCTGCACGCGCCCATCCTTGATCTCGATGGTGAAGAAGGTCTTCATGGCGTCGAGGCGGGAGCCGGCGGGGCGCGGGGCCGGGCGCTGCTCTGCGCCGCCGCCGCCGTTGCCCCGCGCGTTTTGAGCGGGCGC
>VWYP01001519.1:0-55893 GCA_013400435.1 Pycnonotus jocosus | reverse complement strand
GGAGGGGTGCGGGGTCACCGGACTGCGGCCGCCCACGCGTGTCCCCGCTGGGACTTGGCCGCGCACCGTGCATGCAGCGCCCCGCGGTGCCCCCTGCGATACACGCTGCCCCCCATCCTGGGGTGCCCCCTGCGATGCATGCAGCCCCCCTAGGTTACCCACATGACGCAAAATGCCCCCGGAGTGCCTGAGTATGCATGTAATCCCCCACGGTGCTCGCGGGATGTATTGCTGCCCCCCAGAGATCCCGTCATACACCCAGCATTTCCCAGAGTGGCTGCAGCCCCTCAAAGCCTCTGCTCCCTCCCCCCACCGCTGCCGGATGTTTGTGCACATCAATGAGAGGGAGGGATTCTGGGCAGGAAACAAAAGAGCAGGTGGGCAGCCAGCAGCATCCTGCGACATCCTGGCACTGCAGAGCTCCACACCTGCCCAGGCTCCACCGGGGACAACCTGTCACTGGGAAGCAGAGAATGGAGGCAGCTACCACTAGGATCTTACCCGTTGGGACAGCCAGGCAAAGGGAGGAGGGTGCCAGCTCCCACTGGTGAGTATTCAGGCGAGCCGGGGTCCCCATTACCTCCTGGGTGGGCACTGATGCTTGGGAAGAGACAAGCCAGAGAAGGAATGACACAAAGGGAGCAGAGGGTGAGCATGGCACAGGTGCAGTTGGCATTCCCCTACCCCAGCACAGCACCCTCCCCGTCACTCCACACTCCCCAGAGCTTAGTGCCAAAATCCATCAGCACTTGTAGGCTGCCGTGCACCCCAAGCATGGGCTCTGTCCTGCAATCCACACTGCAGAGGAGGGTAGGCTCTGTGCCCAGCAGCACAGTGGGGGTCCCTGGGGGTCTGTGTGGAAAGGTTGGGATCACCTCTGTCCTCACCAGGCCCTGGCACAGCATCGCCTCTGGAGAGACGTTGAGGGAGCCAGGTGGCTCAGCCTTCAAGGGTGCAGGCAGGGCTCTGCATTGGGGCTGGAGTCATTGATGCCCATGGAGGGAGGGGGACTCAGCTTCTCCTCAGAACCCAGGTTTGAACCCCCTGTGAGGCAAGCGGGGGTTGGATCCTGCACACTTCCCTCTACCCCAGGGCTGTGCCATGCTGCAACCCACCACCCCTAGCACCTTCCCAGAGCTGCTTCCTTCCCAGGAGCCAGCAGACTCCAGGGGCTCCTCAGAGGGAAAGCAACCTACACCAGCCAGGGCAGCACCCCTGACTCTGGAAGCAGAGCTGCTTTTTGGTTTTTCCCTATTTCCTCCTGGCACAGCCATGGGGATGGTTTTCCCAGCAGTAGGAAGAGGGCAATTGCTGGCCACTGGAATCCCTCAGGGCTGTGGGGAGGCCCTGCAGGGTGCTGGGCCCGGGGTGGGGGTGGTCAAAACCAGCAGTGCACAGCTCCCAGCCTTATTGGGACAAAGAATGCAAAAGGCCAGGGTTTGCTACTGGCACAGATTCCCTTTCATGGCCCTGCAGTAACCCGGCCAGAGTGGGAGCCCCAGTAAACAGCCCGCCTGGCACCCAGTTCCCTGGCTGGGGTGGGTATTGCCACCACTTGGCTAGGCAACAATTGGCCCCCAGCTAAGGCTGACCTTTGGCCTGGCCATGTCCTGCACTCACATTCCTGGCCCAGCACATGTGGGCTGGAGTCGTGTCCCCAGGGCTGCCTGCGATGTACATGCTGCAGGACAGGGGAGTGGGGGAGCCCTGGGGTGGCACTGCTCAGCTGGCAGGGGGTCACGGCTCTCATGTCACCCCCCTCAGGGCTACACTTACCCACTGATGGCCTCTCATGTCTCCCATCTGGCCCCAGCACCTGGCAGTGCACCCCAACATGAAGCTGTGGGGAGTAGAGGGGCAGAGCACTCAGCTAGGGGTTACATGCAGTCCCCCCATCAAGTTGCTTTCACCCGCAGACTGCCAGCTGTGGGCAAGGAGGGCAGTGGCAGTTGCCACTAGTTTTGTACCTGGCTGCCAGCACTAGGCTGGCCTGGGACGAGTCGCTCCCCTCTAGGGCTTTGCGCTACACTGGGCTCTGGGGCACTGGCAGGGCTGCCCAGGTTACCTTCCTTCCAGGCTGCCTGGTGCTGCCCCTGGGGCTGGCCCTGCTGCAGGTTCTCACCACCATCTTCAGGCTCTGGATTGGGCTCTGGGGCTGGCTGCAGCTCCAGGAGCACAAGGGTCCCCGAAACCACAGCTGTGGGTGAGAAGAGGCTCTGCTCGGGAAGCCTGCAGGTGCCTGCAATGCATCCCTACTCTGGCAGTCCCTCCAGGCACCTGGCTGGCCTGCCCACCATTGTCAGATGGTATGCCTGCAATCGTCCTGCAGCTCCGGTCCCAGGTACACACCTAGACAGGACTTTGCCACCATGGACATTTGGGGGGACTCACCCTGAGCACTGGGTTTCTTGGGGTCTCCTGCCTGCTGGCTGCATAGCTTCTGCATCCCAGCTGGGAGATGCTCCTGCTCCACCACAACCTCTTGCTTGCAGGCCTGGGGAGAACAAAACCAGCCCCGCTCAAGTCTCTGACTAGTCCACCATGGCCCATTCCAGCCACGGATGCCTAGGCTGTGGTCTCTTCTCATGCTATCCAGGTCCCTGCCTGTATGCTGCTAGGAATTGACAAGCCAGTCCCTGCACAGGGGTCACAGCAAGAGGCTCGCAGGGGCACAAGTGTCCCCATATCCTGCTGCATCCTGTGGGCAGGGAGGGAGACAGTGTCTAGTGAAGGGAGACATAAACCTGCCCCATGCCCTCAGCCCAGGCACTCCAGGGCTCCGTGATGCAGGGAATACCCAGTTTTACATTATCCTGTCCCTGTCCGTAGCACCTGCAGCTCTGCTTGGCAAATGGTGAAATATTCTGGGCATAAGACCACACACAGGTGACAGATGTGTCTCTCACATAATCAGGGCTAGGGTGTCCTGGTGTCAGCTAGGGAACAAGGTGCCAGTCCTGGCTGTGCCAGTGCCTCTAGCAGCACCATGACTCTAGGGCAGGGGGAGACGAAGAGGGGCCTTTACCCTGAGGGGGCACAGGGGAACCAGGCCCCAAACCCAAGGATGGAAATGGCCTTGGGTTTGTAATCATCAGCCAGATTGAGCAGAACTGCCCTCTCAGCTGCTCAGTGATGACCCAGCCCAGCCAGGACTTGGGGGCAGCATGCCAGCACATCCGGATGGGGAGGCAGACAATGCTGAAAGGTAGCACATGGCCACATCCCTTTGGCAGCCTCCTGCTAGGACCCCAGGGCAGGTGGAAGAAGAAGTCGGGCTGGACAGAGGCAGATGGGGGAACCCACACCTTCTCACCTGGCTATGGATACACCCTTTGCTTCCTCCTCTTCTGCCTCACCCTCACTCTCAAAGGGCAAACCCACAGGGTTGGGTGCAGAGATCTCCTACCACCACAGTCTCTGCAGAGTCATCCTTGCTGGACTGAAAACCTTGGCTTGTGCTCATTACTTCCAGCTCTGCAGAGCAGCTTATCCTTCCCCCATCTACAAAGCCCCCAGCTTCACTCCAGAATGGGCCCTGGCCCCTCAAAAGCTGGCAGGAACAGCTGTCACGAGAAGGGGGACAGGGAATCAAGGTTTCTATGCATGCAAGGGAAATGCTGCAGGAGAGATGAATGGCTGTTGCCTCCAAAGAGCCCCATCCCCAAGAACTGGAGCAGAGATGGGCGTACTAGACGCAGCAAGGGGTTCCCAGATCCCCACCAGGTTGCATCCTTGGGAGAAGCCCAAGGGGCACCTTGGCCTGAGGCCCCGGCCCCAGCCCCAGCTCACCACTTCTGGGGCCACCCTGACACAGCCCAGCCACGTTTCCCCTGTCCTCAAAGACCCCAGCCCCACCTGCTTCAGTCCCTTCGGGCAGGAAAGCACAGCTTGCCCAGGGCTCTGTGCTCTAGGCAGGCTGGAACAGGAACACCAGGAAAGGGTGAAATCTTGAAGTCCCACTCCCCTGCAGTGCTCTACACACTCACCACTGAGCTTTTGGCCTCCTGGGCAGGAGGCTGCTCCACAGCCTCCCCGTACCCACTCTCCTCTGGCCCAGCCAGTGCTGGCTCTGCATCGTCCTGCTGGCTGCTCTCCCTGCTCTTGTCTGTGCCTGGAGGCTTGGTGCTGCCCTCACCACAGCTCTCTTCACTCTCAGTAAGGGCTGGTGTTTCAGCATTGTCCCTCTGGACAATTTTCGTTTCCCCAGGCACAGTGGGGGGCTTGCTGCCATCCCTCCGGCTGCTCTGCACATTCCCAGCCAGGGTCGCAGCTGGATGGGAGCAAAGATGGTGTTTAGGAAGGAGCTGCCCACGTCCCAGACTCGCCAGGGCATCCACCCCAGAACATGAGAATTGTGCCTCACCTTCAATCTCCTCAGCACGCAGCTTACGGATGGCAGCTCGGATCAGCTTGCGCTCCTCATACTCACCCGCTGCCCGCAGCTGCAAGAGGGAAGGACCCAGGAAAGAAGTAGGGTCAGCCCCAGCACAAGTTCCATCCCAGCAAACAGTCTACCCTGGCACATGGTTGCTCACCAGTTTTGTCAGTTCCTCAACGCTGGTGATGGCTTCAAGCTGCTCAGACAAGGCAGCCAGGGCCGCCTGCTGCTCCTCTTCCAGGTGCTGGGACCTGATCAGGGTGAGAGTGGTGGCCATCTGGGAGCTGTCATGGGCACTTGCAAACAAAGTCTCCCTCTGGGCAGCTGGCATATCCAGGCAACAGGCCCCACCATGCACCAAGCTGCTCTGTGCCAGGCTGCTCCCACCCTCATGTTCACTCAAATCTTTCCCAGCCACAGTGGGGCCAGGTACTGCAGCCTCCATCCCCCAGGGCAGAGGCAGGGAATGACCCCAGCTCCCAACAGGACTCACTGTGGCCAGTTCTCCTTGTTGTCCTGTCGGTGGCTGCTGCGTTCTGGGCGGAAGCGCTTGGATGCCAACGTCTCCTCATCCTGCTCCAACTCCTGCCGCTGCAGCTCCCGGATAGCCGAGCGGATGCGGCGCCGCTCAGCCAGGTCCAGTGTGGCCTCCAGCTGCATGCACAGGACAGGGCTCAACACTGTCTCTGGCCACTGAGCCTCTGTCTCAGCCCTGGTGCCGCCCTCTGCCACACTACCATGAGCTGCCCACGGTCTGGACAAAGGCGCTGTCTGTGTGGCACCCACATGCCCAGTGTGTGCTGCTCGGCACTGCCAGGCCCTGCGGGAAGTGGGCAGGCCTCCCCCAGGGCAGGATGCTGGGACCAGCCATGGTGAGGAAAGGCTGCCATGATGGCACTGAGACCTCCAGGCATGTAAAGGTCAAAGAGACGAGCCTGTGAAATGAACACCCACCAGTGGTCCCGCTGCCTGCGAGGGTTGGTGCCCTGCAGCTCTGCCCTCCCAGTGCCACCAGCTCTGGAGTGAGTCCTCCTACCATGCCAGCCTCTCCTGCAGCAAATGGACAGGAGAGTCCATTCTCTTACCATCCCATGGTCCCCCAGGAGCTGCTAGTTGAAAGGGCCCCGGCATCCTACCAAGGCATCATCTTGTCCACCCTGCAGCCCTCCCCACCCTCATCCACTGCTAGTGGATGGCAGGCGGCTCTTGGAACCACATCTATGCGTGGGATCTGTCCTAAATCCAAGTCCAATGCTTTATGTGTGGGAAGCACAGCCACAGCTCTGCCACAAATGCCCCCCATGAACATCTCACAGGTGCTTCAAGTGCTCCTCAGCCCACCCAAGGCCAGCATCTGGCTGGGCACCCAGAGCTGCTCTCCCTCTTCCAGAGCACGTCACAGCCCAGCCCCACTACCAGCTCCAGTTCTTCTAGAGGGCCATGAACACACTTCCTGATATTCAAAGGGCAGAAGGCAGCCAGATCTGCAGTAAAAGGCCAGCCAGGGCAGGCATGGCCCTACTATGCTCACATTGTCCTGCTGTAGGACATCAAGATTGCCCTGACACTGGGAACCCAGAAGGTGATTTCCCATGGAGCTTGCTAAAAATAAACCCCGTGACCAACAGCAGCTGCTGTCAGCATC
The DNA here is from genome assembly GCA_013400435.1 of Pycnonotus jocosus. NCBI lineage: Eukaryota > Metazoa > Chordata > Aves > Passeriformes > Pycnonotidae > Pycnonotus > Pycnonotus jocosus. The sequence continues at coordinate 49,870 of VWYP01001519.1, read as the reverse complement.
AAGCCTCATCCTGCTGGGAGAAGCCATGGCTGTGCCAGAGGACAAGAGCATCAGTCCCTTTCCTTCATGTCCCATGGGCCACTGACAGGCCACCCATCCAGGTGCTCTGGGTTCCGCTGCACCAGGGATCCAGGGTCAGTCCCTTGACTAGACCTGAACTGAGCCACACTGGGAACCCCACACCACCACCTGCATGCAGACTTCTCTGCAGAAACCCTGAGAAGCTATCGCCCTTTGCCCTCTCTGCTTGGAGTTTGGAGATATGGGAGGGTATTCTCACCTTAGTGAAGCCAGCAAGCACAGAGCATGCACAGAGATGCCATATGTCACCCCAGCAGCAGCCAAAACTGTGGTCCTCCAACCCTTGCTAGCTGCAAAGCCCAACTGGGAACATTATCCTTCCCCAACTGGGAAGATCCCAGTGGTCAGGACTACCAACCTCTAGGGCAGACCAACTCTAAAAATACACATAGCCTCTGGGGGAACTGCCTGGAGCCAGGGTGCTCTTTCCCTCCCACCCCGGCAGCCCCCACCATGCCACCAGGCAGTACTATCCCTTTCAGGATTCTGGCTAGAGCTGAGGCCTGCAGCCCACTCTGGGCTTTTATCCAGAGCAGGCAACTCTGCCACCACAAGGCCAGGGAAGCGGCTGGGAAGAGCAGGAGCCACGGCACTGCCAGAGCAGTGGGGAATGTTAGAGAGAAAACCAGCCCCTCCATCCTCATGAGCCTCTCATTTCCCATCTGCCCTGGATGGCTGCCAGCATCCCAAGGATGCCACTACAGTGGGGACAACTGCTACCAGGACAAAGGCATGGTCCAGCAGCAATGGCAGCCACCCTGGCCACCCAGGAAGCCTGGCTCTCTGCAAACAGGGCAGCATTGATGGGCTGGGAAGTGGTGGAATTTGGTCCAGCCCAAAATGAGGGGCTAGACGCAGAGCTTTGTGGTAAGGACACCTCTCTCTGCAGTCATCCAAAGGCTTTGAGGTCAGGAAAACAGTCCTCGACTGCATATTGGGTAGCCAAGGCCTTGGCCCTTCCCTAAATAAGCTGCTGGCAGTAAGTGCCTTGGTCCCAGCACTTGGGTCAGGGCAGTGGGGAAGGTGGGGGGAGGGAGGAGAAGAGGGGTGCACACAGCAGGTGCAGAAGTTGTGAGTGCCAGGAAAGGGGTATACAATGGGACACCAGACCAGAAGACCCTGGTGCAGGAAACCTGCTGCCACCAGTGTGTGCTGTGTAGCATCCACCTGCCAGCTCTGGGGTCTGCCCTACCCAGGAGGCTCCAGCTGGGGCCTGACCTGCACCCAGGTGCTGGAAGGCTTCTCCCCACAAGATAAAAAGCAGGGCAGGAGAAAATGCTTTATTCCAAGCCCACGTCAGCAGGGAGCTGGGATGAGGCAAACGAGCAGCTTTAGAAGCTCCGTAGCCAGTGGCAGGGGAAAGCATGACGGAAACCACAACAGCTGCAAAGGGACCAAGGGGCCCAACCCTGTCAGCACAGGCAGGCTCAAGGATCAGCACATGCCAGGGCCCCATGGGCCCTGCCCAGCTGCCAGCAAATTAATGGTTCCAAGCAAACACCCTCCTCAGCACACAGAGTGCCTTTGTGAAAGGGCACTGGCACAGCACCCATAGGCTGCTACCCCACTGGTGCCCAACACAGCAGTGCTCAAAGCCCTGTTGCAGTGGGCAGCTCCTCTAGGAGGGCTGCAATTAGCCTGACATCCATACAGCTCTTTGGAGTGCCAGAGCACACAGCACTTTGGAGGCTGGAGCCTGGCCACAGGGAAGCAACTTTGGGACATCAGATGAGCCTGGCACATCAAGCACCTCCTACAGCTCCAAGCTTCACTCTCACTTTTGGAAAGAGCCATGGGGAGCATGGCTGCCCCCCAGGCAGAGGAAAGCAGGAAGGACACTGGATGACAGGGACATCAAAGATTTGGCAAAGGCTACTGGGTATAAGAAGAAGGGGATCTCATGGCAGTGACTTTCCTAGCTCAAGCCTGCCCTGCCTCTGTCTCCAAAGGTATTTACATCCTCCTTAATTAACCAGACTAAGAGTTGGAGGGGCTGGAAGAGGGAACCATTCCCCAGCTCAAGGCCAGCAGACTTCAGCCTGGAGCTTAGTACAGCCATGAATGCTCAAACAATCTCTTGCTTCTGAACATCCACCTAAAGGCCACCCTGCAGTAGCACCCACCTCATCCCCCACAGCTTCCTCCTCTGGCTTCTCCAAGCCCTTGTTCACCTTTATGCTGCACCATTGGTTCATCCCAACTGGCCTTCCTGCAACTGGGATACCAGTGGGCAGCTGGAGAGGGAATCATATGGATATCTATGGCAGGAATTGCAGACAGAGGCTTCCCGGCAGCTCCCAGGCCAGCCAGCACAGGAGTGAGGGGGCTGCAGGGACCTCCTCAAGTCCCCCAGCCTCCTTCCTCCAGTTTCCCTGGGGACATCAGATCCTGCTGCCTAGGTGTCACTTGGGAGAAATTAGGAGAAGCAAGGCAGAGTGGCTTGGGCTGGGGAGAGCAGAGAAGAAGGGAGGAAGCAGTGGGAGAGGCAGTTTTCCCTTATATGGACTAATCTTCTTCCAGCTGAGTGGAGCCAAAAACCTAACCAGAAGAAAAATAACTCCCTCACTGCCTCACGTCAGCTCAGATGAGGCTTTCCCTAGCCTGTGCCACACAGCATAGGGAAATGTGGGTCACAAGCACAGTGCTCTGGTGAGGCAAAGCCTCAACATGTCAAAGAAAAAGTGTCCATAGAAGCAGTGCTTGCTGCAGGATGAGATCCACCTCTCTGGGCTGGCCGGACACCAGAAACCCACCACAGCTCTTGGGGCTCCATCTCAGATCAGAGACCTCGGCTGAGACACGGCAGAGCTGGAGCACTGGCAGGATGGGGAGACACCCTCACCACCCATCCCTAAACCCCTGGATGGGTGGTCCGTTGGCCCCAACATCACCCCACGAGAAGCAAGTGGGCCCCTCAGCTCGAACCACGGGCAGGTATGCGTGTCGTCACTCAGAGCTGGCTGAGTGTGGCAGGACAGGAAGCTCAGCCGGGGGCAGCACTCGTGCCGACCCACGGCACAGCCCTCACTTCCCGCCAGCATCTCGACTCTTTCCTGTTCCAGCAGACCTGCCTTCCCGGCTGACTCAGTTTCCTGCTGTGACCATTCCCCACCGCTGCCCCGGGCCACCCCGGGGGTTGCCCCGGGCCAGCCCAGCTCAACCCCCGGGGCAGCCAGCAGAGCCGGGCAATAGTAGGGGCTTCCCGGGACACCAGCTCCGGCTAAGTAACCCTGAGTTCCGTCTTCGGGACACGGAGGCCCTCTTCCTCCAGAGCCCACAGGCCGCGGCAGCGTACGACTACGGCTCTCGCTCCTGGGGCTGTGCTCCGGTCGGTGCCCCAGAAACCGCCGCACAGGAGGGAATGGATGCAAAGCCATGCGGACAGAGCCCAGGAAGTGCGCCTGGCACCGCGCCAGCCTCCGGCAGTGCGGGAGCCCAAAAGGGAAGAGTGGGAAGCAGGGAACTGCGCCGGCATCGGGGAACGATGCCCCGGGATCCGCCGGCCGAGAAGATGGAGCCGGTACAGGCGGTACGGCCGGGCATGGTTGCGAGCAAAGGGCCAAGCACGGCCAGAGCAGTGGGGCCAGAGCCTTCGGAATTACCGGAGCAGAGCGGAGACTCGTGCTGGAGCTCACCCCGGCCCAGAGCCCGAGCCGAGGCAGCGCGAGTCCTTCCAGGTGCTGCCGCCTGCGACCAGCGCTGGGTGTCCAGCGCTACATCCGCTCCTACACATGGCTCCAGAATCCCCCGGCCGAGAGACATACCCGAGGCCCATCCGGGCCCCATGCTGCCCGCGCCTGGGACAGCAGCCCCCAGCCCGGCGGGTTCAAGGAGCCGAGGCACCTCCAGGCACGATCCGCCCCCGTAACCGCCGCGGGCGCGCACCGTACCCGGAGCCGCGGAGCACCGCGGGACTCACCAGCTTCCGCAGCGCTCCCTCGTCCATCCCGAGGAGGCTCTCCTGGGACATCCTGCCCGTCGGGCCCGCGCTGCTGCGGCCCGGAGTCGGTGGCGGCCGAGACAAAAAAGGGCAGCCGGGGCGGTGCGGCCCCGCGCTGGGCTCGACTNCGCCCTGTCTCTTCCCACCGCCCCGCCCCGCCCCGCCCCGCTGCCGCCAGCCTGGCCCGGCCTCGCCCCACCGGTCCTGCGGGTCCCGTATCCCGGTACTTAGTCTTGTCCTGGCACCGTGCAGCGGCACCAGACGAGCCGCCGTGCCGTGCTGTGCCTTGCGGCTCCGGGCTCACTGCTGTCCCGGTCTGCATGCTGGTGCCAGTGTAGCAGAACTCGGGCCTAGCCCGCTTGCGATGGCACCCCAGGGTGTATCGCTGCCCCTAGAGTGTCCCTGAGCCCCTCGGCTTGTGGGATGTGGGCAGAGAGCCACCAGCACCTCCTGCCCAGAGGCCCTTCCCACCGGGCCCAGTGGATCACACCATAGGATGCTCCTGCATGCTCTGGGGAGCTGTTTGAGCTGTTCCCTGACACTGCTACAGGATTAATGGCCAGGACACCCCCAAAAACCTGCAAGGGCTCCCTGGGGATGTGTTGTCCCCCTCACATGGTCCCACTGCTCACTCCAACTCAGAAGCTGCTTGTGGTAGCCGGTGTCTCCCTGTGGAGAGGTTCCCCTGGAGACCCCAAGCTCCTTACCTGCAGTTGAAGTGCAGCCCTGCTCTGGAGAGGATTGGGGCTCAATCTTGTTTCTGGGCAAAGGCCAGAAGTATACCCTGGAGAGGACCAAGTACTTGACGTAACACAGAGGTGCTGTGCAGAGCAGGCAGCTGCCACCTGCTTCAAGCTCCTAGGTGAGGGGGAGAGGTGCTGCTCCCTGCCTTAACTGGCAACCCAGAGACCAAGGGGCCTCTCCAGAGGACATCACTGAGATTAAGTTCACTGCTCTTCTGGGAGTTTCCAGCAATCTGGGAAGATGGGATTGAGCAGGACCACAGCATCATCTGACACGGGGAAGGACCCACAACTGCAGGCCAGAAAGGTGGAGTGTGGTAGAGGTGCCTAGAAGGTCCAGCAGTTTCCATACGGGAAGTGTTGGTTCAGATGTCTCACTTCAGACCTGTTTGGCAGGATGGGTCTCCAGCTACACTGGCATTCCAGGGCCCTCTGTTCCCCTAGGTTCCTTAGCAGCTCTCCACTCTCCAGGCCTGAGCAGCACTGGGCTCCACTGGAGCATGACAGCCCCTGTCCAAGCAACTACACTAAAGCCAACCCCTCCAAGCATTGTGCTCTCTAACATATCACATCACACTCTGTCAGTCTCAACAGCAACATAATCTTCACTTGCTGGATGATCCCTGCTATGTCTGCCACAGAGCTGCCACACAGGGGTTTGGGGGTCTGCCCTGCCCTGCATCTATGCTGTCACACAGCCCCTCAGGGACCAGGCACCAGCACACTCAGGGGTCTGCATCACTTGCAGCTCTGCTGTCACATGGCACTGCCATATACCCAGCTTCTGGCCTTCAGGCAGCACAGCTGGCAGCAGCTCATCTGCCCTTGGGGTATGGGGGGGACCCCACTGTCAACCTTCAGCTGTTGAAGGTACATCGGGTTTGTTCCCCAGCCCCTCTGCCAGCAGCAGCACTGGGCAGGGCAATGAATACTGGTGTGTGGCTGGCAGCATGGATGGTGGGCTTCCCACACGGAGCACCCAGAAGCAGAAGCATGCTGAGCTGTGTGGATAAAGTAGCCTTGGGTGCACAGCTCTCAGCATGTGCAGCAGCACTTATCCTGCCTGTGCTCTCACAGGTCTGCACCACTCCTAGTTCCATCCCCCCAGGTAGTGATTCTGCCACATCCTCACTGACCCACTGCCACATCCCCAGGATCACCACCCACCACACAGCATATGCAGGGCTCCCTGAGGGTGAGGTGAGCATGCAGCCAGCCAAGCACAGACTCTACGCAGAGCTCCTTATTCTATGAAGTGGAGCAAGGAGATATTTACAAACCCCTTGGAGAGCCCAGGGCTCCAGCTCCATGCCTGGCTCTGGGAGTGCTGCAGGGAGGCTGACCTGTGCATTGGTGCAGGGTAGATGAAGGAGTGATCTCACCGGTTTGCAGCAATCATAGTGCTCTGCTGTGTGTTCTGTGCTGAAAAAGGCAGTCATATCGCCCAGTAGATGGGATAAACCTGCATCAGGGGGCAGAGGCCTGAGTGGGTGCACAGGTGGTGGAAGCTCCCCCAGCCAGGGGACAAGTGCAGCAAAGGGAGGAGGTGCAAGAATCTTTTGGGTTCCCTTTGGGGATGCTAATGTTAAATACCAGTGATGGGATTTTATTGTGCAAGCATGTCTGGAACTGGTCTGGGCACCTGCCTGACTCAGGGATGGGACAATACAGACAAGGGTAGGAATGTGACATAATGCCAGGTGGGGAGGATTCAATCTCATTTGGGGCATAGCTCTTCATCTGGGCACAGAAGCACAGCATGGGGCCAGCATCACCCTGCTGTTCTGGCAGCGCAGACCCATTGGCAGTGCAGTGCCACACATGCTGCACTAGGCAGAGGAGGGTCCTGGAATCCATCTCTTCTTCCTCCTAAAGCTTTTCTGGTTTCATGCCTCCTCTCCTGGGAACTTCTGACACCCACACACCTTTGTCAATCCCACTGTCTGCACACCCAATACTTTGTGACTGCTTCCAAAATCACAAATTGGCTTCACCTGGCTGGCCTCAGTCCCAGAGGAAGCCAGGGAGAGGGGGACCTGTCACCCCAGGAGGATGTTTGGGCCAGGCACTCACTCCTGGCTGACTGAAAGGAGGAGGAGGAGGAGGAAAAAGGGGAGGAGAAGAAGGATAGCTCTTGGCTTCACTGCACTGTGCTGTTCACCCATGGCATGCACATGTGAAGCCTGATGCTGCCACTCCTCTATGCTCCCACAGGGCACCATGCTGTTATCAATAGTGGCATCATGGTGGTAGAGTTTTGGAGCTCTCAGACCTACTTCCCAGGGTCCCCCATAGCAGAGTACCCTCATGGTTCCCAGCTCCTCTGGGCAGGAGAGAAGCTCCTCCAGCTGCCTGGGACTACAAAGAAGTTCGGCTCTCCCTGCCTCCTCTTCCTCCTCTCGCTCCTGAGAATTGCAGCCTTGGGTGTGATGATGTGCCAAGATCCTCCTTGACAATAGGTCTCTGGGAACTGTGCAGCTTGTTTAGTTCAGAGGCTGGCATGAAGAGAGGCCAGAGCAGCAGGACCTGGAGTGGATGTAAGTGCTGTGCCCTCTGAAAGATGGCAGAACCTGGGCAGGACAAGGGATGGGTTAAAGGCTGCCCTTGGGTGTGGATGGAGGCTGGGCAGCACAGAGTGATCAGGGTGATGCACAGGAAGGTGTTCTGGGACATGTAGTGCAGCTGGAGGGCACCAGCAGCAGGAGGGCAGCAGTATGGCAGCTCTGCTGCAGCCAGACTAGCCACAGGGACCACCTGCCTGCACAGAACTGGTGCCACTTGCTTAGGACAGGGCACTCATGCCTAAACACAACCCCCTTTCTTAGGCATGATGCATACATCCTGCTGGGAGCCAGGGCAGGATCAGGTATGATGGATCCTTCACATCCTGCTGCTGGCAGGGGTGCTGGGCAGCCTCCTATCTGCCCAGGGGTGCTGCTTCATCTGGGATAAGAAGGAGCCATGTCACAAGGAAGGTCTACATTGCTCTACATTTTGGGGTGCTACATTGCTCAAGGAGGATCAGTGCTGCCACATACACTGAGGGCTCCTATGAGGTTTTTATCTTCTTTTCTTCATGTTAGAGCTGGGATTAATACACGGCAGTCGCAGTTTCTTGTGAGGACTCAGTGTTTATTAATTCTTAACTATATTACAGTCTCACGAGTCGTGAGTTCTAACTAGCAAGATAGAAAATGGAGGTGTCTCTAACTCTTTCCAAGGTTATTTAAGGATAAACTATCCAATAGCAAGATGATACTTATATTATTTATACTTTTAACCCAATAATTGACCATACAAGGTCTGCAATGCAGACCTTTTCCACCCAATTAGAAAAACCCACCCAAAACCAAGAAAAAGAAGGTGAAGAAGGACTTAGACAATGCTTTAAATCCTCCATATTGCCCCATTTATATTACTATATACTAAAACCTTAAATCCTAAGTTTTTCACCCTGTGAGATCACACAATACTATGCAAACTACACACCCACAACCCCAGTGCTATCACTCAATTTTGGAAGTCTGTTCCATGGCCTCAAGTCAAATGTAGTACTTGCTTGTGAGTCAGTGCCTTTTAGTACAGAAAGCCTGAAATTTTCTAGTTTCTAGAAGTCCAGCAGGCTCCAGTTGTCTCACTTGGCTGGCCTGTATAAGAACCAGCATGCAAAAAGCACACATCACTTCACTATGAGTTAGAAACAATTTTCCCCAGGTGCAAATCTCGAGGGCTGGATCTCTGTTATGACTCTTTACCTGCATAGAGGAAGAGAACAGGCAGGTCTATCCATTTATCTGCAGGCCTGTCTGTTGCTCATGCTGGTACAGCAGCAATGCTGGTGAGTACCTGGAGGATCAGCCTGCTCAAGGCATGCACCTCTGCTTCTGGTGGAGCCTCTCCAGAGGGTAGATCCACACACAAGGTGCTGGGTTAGAGCCCATGCCCACCCTCAGCTCAGTTCCTGCTGTGGGGGTTGCAGCACTGGGGCACTGAGCTCCTGCCCCACCACAGCCTTGGCTTCTAGGAGTTAAAGCCTAGAAAAGTTAATCCATTTCCCTCCACTGACCTTTGGCCCCTGTCTTGCACAGAAATCTCTCGAGGATCTTGTGAAACAAGCTGAGTCTGTCCCATTCCCTGCCCTGCCACAGGAGTCAGTAGTGGGTCTATCCTACAGCACCACATCTGCCACAGGAGTCTAGATCTGCTTCTGCTGCAGTGCCTCTGACACAGCCTGCTCCTACCTGGGCATGTCTTGGCCATGAGTCCACCTTGCCTATACCTCAGGAAGGAAGGGAGAGGGCAACACTCTCAGTGCACAGCATTGCAAGAGCCCAGGGCACTGAACAGCACCCCACAGTGTAGGATGCAGCCACAAGCAGGTCATCATGTCCACCAGGATCAGAAGGAGCCTGCAGGCAGAGGCTGCCGTGGAACTAGCATCTGCTCAGGACATGACTCCCCAGGCTGCAGCCTGCTCTCTAGCAGTGAGCCCAGAGGACTGGAGTGCTTGAAAACTGTCAGGGCTTTGGTGCCAGCATCTCCAGCGACCACACAGCTGCCAGCCTACAAAGAAGAGTGGGAACCTCCCTTCCCTGTTGTATGCTGGCATTTCCAGATGGATCTGTGCATGGCAACGTATGTACCCAGGCTGGGCACATGGTCCCTGTCCTGCTGCACAGCCACTACTGCCAGGGCCTGCAGAGGCACTCTGTGGCACCTGAACTTCCCATGGAGTTGTGTCCCTGCTTAGATGGCACTGGTAGACTGCAGAGTTTCCCCTCCAGCCTGCCCAGACCTCCAAATGTCCCCTGTCTGACTCTCCTTCCTCCAATGGGTTGTATCCCTCCTGTCATGCTGGCCCATGGCTCATCCTGCTTTTCTCTTCTCCTTGAGCAGTGGTGAGAAACAGGGTCCCAGGGGGACCTCAGCTCCTGGCCACGTCAGAAGTTCCATCTGGAGCTGGAAAGACATATCTTTGTGCTATCAGAACAGAGGGAGGCTGCAGCTCAACTGCAAGTCTGGCAGCTCACATGAAGCCCTGGCTGTGTGTTACACTGAGGGATGTGGCTTCAGTATTTCCAGACAGGACATTCCTGAGAGGTGACCTGACAGCAATCTCCCCTTCTGCCTTTACAATTCCTTTGTCACACTGAATAAACACAACTCCTTTTTTCCTTTTTTGAGACACCATAAATCAAATGTTGAGATCTGCTGTGGGCAAGAAATGAAGGATTTGGAAAAAGAACAGGGGTTCAGGAAATATGCCACTCCTGATCACTTACCCCTAAAACCCAGGCTCCAGACATCTCCAAATACTGCTCAGCCTGGAGAAGAGAAGGCTCTAGGGAGACCTCATTGAAGCTTTCCAGTACGTAGGGGGGCAGAAAGCGATAGGATAAAGGGGAATGGTTTTAAACTGACAGAGAAAAGATTTAGATAAGACGTTTGGAAGAAATTGTTCCCTGTGAGGATGGTAAAGCACTGGCACGTTGCCCAGAGAAGCTGTGGCTGCCCCATCTCTGTAGGTATTCTAGGCCAGGTTGACAGGTCTTGCAGCAACATGGGATAGTGGAAGGTGTTCCTGCCCATGGCAGGGGAATGAAATTAAATGAGCTTTGAGGTCCCTTCCAGCCCAAACTATTATGTGAAACATGTCAACCTTTTCAGGGCTTTCCCAGAAGACTAGAGCAGCCACCTGCATCTCCAAGAATCCTGTCAGTTAGGAGTTAGGGGTTTTTACTACCAATACGCTGGGAGGCAATCAAGGAACTGTTTTCCAGACTGCCCTAAAAAATGGCTTTATTCACAAGCAGTATGTCAACTGCAAGATGACTCTTCTTGCAGGGATGGGTTAGGGGAAGGTCCCCCAGATCACTGGGACTAGAGACCAAAGTGGCACTACTGTGCCACAAACAAGGCCAAACATACCTGGATAAAGGTGGCCAAACTCCCTGGACTGCCCAAGTCCTCTCTGCAGCCTTGTGCCTTGTGCCAAGGCGAACAGACTGCTTGCCCTGGAGCTGCAACACTGCCTGCATGGAGGGAGACAGCCCCAAGTGCAGGCTCACAGGCTGGTTGCAGGCAGCCCTGGCTACGGGCAGCCCTAGCTACAGGCACAATTTCTCCACCAGGACTGAGGAGCTGGGGATAAATCTGCCTCAGCAATCAGAGGTTGCTCTCTTGTGGTCACTGGCAGCATGGAAACCACATCACAGGCACCAGTGCCATATGACTCCAAGAACCCTGGAAGCTGTAATGTTATGGAGCACCTGTACATGACTAGACCTGGTATTTGCTAATGAGCTACCTCACATGCTGATGAAAGACTGTTGGGTGTGCCGCTCCCAATGGGTCATGTCCAACCAACTGGTGAGGAGTCTGGCTGTGTGTCACACCTCTGGGCTTTCTGCTGCCTGTGGTTGGTGATGGTTGCCCCACACTCCAGGACTATCATCAAGAGGATGAGCTTTCATCTGCTGCTCTCTGGTGACAGCTGTGCTTGCCTCTTCACCTGTCTCAGGCAGAGACCTTTCTGTCCCATTTAACATGTGAACTCTTTCAAGACCAGACTCTTTTTCTGAATGTATTTTCTCCTTATAAACATTTGATTCTCCCTGGGACAGTCACAAGGAATTAAGAAGACTTCGAAAAATATTCCTGAGTATGCTCTTCAGGGCTGCTCCTCCCCAGGACCATCCTTCTCATTGCCTGCAGCTCCATGCTGTGTCCTCTTGCACTACCCAAATTTTGTGGGCTCACCATGAGGAGATACTTCTTGTTAATGCTGAACCTTCTGTGTCCAAACACCAGATGTTTTCCTAGCTGTAATAAATCTCAGTAGTTACTGTTATTTTCCATTATTTTTACAGTGGTTCATAGACTTTTCTCTGACTGCACTACCAACATTCTTTACTGTTCCCTCCTTGCTTTGCACAAGCTCTGATATGAAAGCTGTAGACTGGAGACCATGTGTGTAGGGAGCAATACTCTCATGCCAGGGCATTGCTTGTTGTCTTCTTGTCTAGACAGCTTATGTAAGAAAGAACCGAACAGCCACCTGGTTGGGAGTCTTCCCTACCCAGCTGTGACTCTGCCAACTCTTGCATTGGACTCCCAATCCTTGCTGCTATGCCTAATATACTGCAGGCAGGCTGAGGTGTTGCATTAAAATGCCCTGTCCACACACAATGAGATTCACAGAGCTTTTCACAGAAACACAGAATAGAGATGGAAGGGACCCAGAAGGATCATCAAGTCCAACTCTTAGGTGAATGGCCCATAGGAGGATCCAATCCACAGCCTTGGAGTTACTAGCACCATGCTCTGACCAACTGAGATTGTTAGTACTCCATTCAGCATTTCACATGTGGTCTCCAATTAACTTTAGAGATGGAAGATTAATTTATCCACTGCAAAGCCAGCATGGACAAGTATGCAGCAAAAGCTTTCACCAGCATCCCATGATGCTCTGCTGGCTCCCTGCTAAGTGCTTTCCCACCCTTCTCTTTTCTGGAGGTCATTCTCTTAAGTCCCAACTTCAGTCACTGAACTAGGGTCAACTGTAGCTCCATCATGTATGGTGGTTACAAACCAGCACTTTGCTTCTTTTGACTAATTTACAGCTCTCAGGTGCATCTCAATCCAGCTATCTCCTTCTATGGTATTCCTTCTCCCTCCTCAGTGGTATGATGGCACACAGAGAAATTTTAAAATAAACTTTCACAAAAACTCTGCCATTCCTCTCAAGTTGTGCCCACATTTTGATGTCCCTTGTGTTGTGTTTGGTCCCTCAAGAAGCTGCTCTGCCTGCCACCCAAACCATTCCTGTCCCCATTCCAGCAGCTGTGATGCAGGACACACAGCTTTGATGCTGTCAAAGCAAAGCTTCTCCCAATCCCTTTGGGGCATTTATGTTTTGTTCTTAACACCCACACACCTTTAACATCCTGTGTATCAGCAGGTGGTTATTACAAGGCTTCTTCTCTTCTCCCAGTACCTGTTAAGATGTTCCTGGACCCAGATGTACATGGTACAGTGAACCAGCAGAATCATGAAGGATGTTATCAATATCCACTAAGATCATAAAATGCATCTCCATCTGATGTTACAAAAATTCCTCATAATTCTTAAGATGCTCCTACAGTGGACTTCTCAATCCACCCCATGGAAACACAGACTGGTCACTGAGGAAACACCACGAACACACTGTAACTGCCAAACTTCCCACTGGAAGTTAAAAGAGCAGGCAGTTTGTCCCACCAACTACAATGTGTGACAGACACCATTGCTCCACATTCCCTTGACAACCACACTGTATGCCTAGCCTTGTGGCTCAGCCTCAGTGGCAGCAGGAGCCTCCAGCTGCTCCAAAACCCATCAGCTACAGCTCAACACCAGGCTGGGGTGGTGGGCTCCCATCTGAATGTGCCTCCCTGTGCTGGGCAGGACTTGCACCAACACACTGCATGCTGTTACTTCTCTTGAACCCTTTGGCCTCCAGTCCTCTCATTTTTCTCCTTGTTTCAGGGAAGTGCTTGCTCAAGAGACACCCAGCTCCTACCAATTTACCGGCATCCCAAAAGGAAGTTGGGCTTCACCCGTCTGCATACCTAGAAGCTGGTGCCTGCTCATTCCAACAGCTACAGCCCAGTAGCCTAACCTAAGCTCTGCCACAAACTTGGGAGAGGGGAGAGCATGGCCAACCACTTGTGTGCTCCAATGGCAGTCCTGCCAAGGTGCATCCCTTGGTGCAGGCTCACACTCCTCTCTGCCTGGTGCATCTCCAGACCATGAATCCAGCAGACACTTGTGAATACTGCGGAGCCCTGGGTGCAGGGCAAGATGTTTCTCCACAGCACAGACCATGCAGTGTGCCTAAAACCACTTATGAAAGGTGTATCCTTTGTGCACTATGAAACTGGGCAACACCTTTGCCATCCAGACGGAAGGCAAGCCCCTCAACAAGCAAAGGTTTTGGGGAATCTCAGGGAGAAGCTGGCAGGAACAAGTTCCAGTTGTGGCACTTGACTCACACTGCCTGATGTTCACCATGCTGTGAGCTCTGGGGATCCCAAAAGCTCTGAGATCCCATGGCCTCTCTTTCAAGGCCTGCCCCTTCTTGGCAAGTGACTCCCTCCCTGCACAGCTGATGCAGGGGGGCAGGGAGGCTTGGCTTCTGCCCCCCAATTATCCCGTCCTCTTCTGATGTGCATTCTTTCATACTTCTCATTCTCAGTGGATAAGTCTGTCAGATGGAAAGTTTTTCCCAGGTTTAACTAAACATAAATTCTTTTCTCCTTGTTGCTATGACAGTGGCTAGATTGAGACCTTAGCTACATGTGAACAGTTCAGGGAAGCCCTCACGGCCAGAACCCGAGCTATATAATCAGCAAAGAATTAAATGTCTATGAGGCAGTGGAATGAAGTACTGTCTTAGAGCAAAATATTTAGATTTTGGGAATATTGACCAATTACAATATTTTTTCTTCAAACAGAATGTTTATAAGAACACTGAAATAAATATTTGAGAACACTCTATACCAAGGCCTTGAGTAATTCCTGATGCAAAAGTGTTCCCTCATTTTTCAAGCCCCTTCCCTATTTAGTGTTTGGAGTTGGGATGACTTCTGGTGGGACTGACAGGTCTGGTGGCATGTGTTCCTGCTGCCTGGAAATGGTGAGGGTCACTTCCCAGATTGAACAAAATGGCTGGATGTGCTGGAGTGTAGGGTGTGCTGGAGTGTGAGATGTGCTGCCAATTTCAAAGACGCTGCCAGCAGAAGCTTGGGAAAGGGCCTGCAAAGCTCTTCCTGGGAAGTGGAAAGGCAGTTTGTGACCTTCCTCTGTCTTTCAGCCCTGTCTGGAGGGCTGCAGAGGGATGTGGACACAAATGAGATTCCTTAAATTACCTTTCCTGAGATTCTGATGAACTGACCTGCTAATTTAAGTCACACTCACTGCTGTCATGTCAGGGGACTTGTTCAGTGATCCTGGGGGTCACATCCCACTACCGTGGCTGCAGAACCAAGGCAAACCCACCCACAGAGCCCTAGCAGATTTGGTGTTATGCTCCTGAGCTGATGCCCATCTGGCAGCAAACAGCCCTGTCACATTCTTTGCCTTCTATTCTGCCCAAATTTCCCCTCACCATATGAACAACCTAGCCCAGTTCTTTCTCTCTCAGGCTCAGTTTTTGCTGATTTTGCACCCTTGTTCAGTGATTGTAGCCTTAGTGATTCCAGTCAGGCAGCACTGCTGATACTCTCACCCCTTTGTCTGGCTGTTCCTTGATTCTGCTCAGCCCCTGGACAGGGCTGAACTTTCATTGGCCTGGCAGTCACTTCTCCATTCAGCCTCAGCCCAGAGCCATTATACCTCCTTGCAATTTTGCACTACTGTCATTATTGTTGGTACTTTCCTACATTTCAGCCACTGCCACCTGATACAACACCAAAACTGACTTTCAGACTCAGGCTGGAGTCTCTGTTCACTGGCTTTCACACACCCATTATCCCACATGCCAGTAGGAAACGAGCCACCACCACACTCCTTGTAAGCCTATGGATACTCTTGCTCTTCCTTATGTTAGGAATGGTACCTAAACTGAAATAAGGAATTTAAATCTATGATGTGACTTTCCATGAAAACAAAGCATCAAGAGGCTGACACCTGGCACTACAGAAAAGGTCTCTGAACTGTTATGCCAGTATCTTCCACACATGTTTAGGCACTCATCTTTGAACATCTTGCTCTGCACATCTTGTAAAGACCGATACACAGACTGTTCCAGAGAAGAACCACAGGATTTAGGCTTCCCAACATAGGAGAAAAAGACGTTTCCATGAACAGAGGTCTAACTTCATGATACATTTAGTCAGCAAATTGCTCTGCTACTTGATGCAAATGATGGAGAGGCTGGGCAGATGTAGATATGAACACAAGAAACAGGGCTGCCCTAGGTCATACAGGGAATAATTCCTTACTAGGAGAAGCCAGGAGGAAAACACTTCCTTCTAAATGCTTGACTTCAGGGTTGTGTTCTTGGATTGTATTGAATTGACATGGAGATGCAACTCACGTCCATGAAAAGGTGGAATGCTTTTCATGCTTTTTGAAGCAGCTCTTCTCTGTGACTGAGACTGGCATCCTCTATCTAAAGCAGAACACCCCACACTGGAGGCAGCAGTGTTTCATGGCAGAAGTTCCCATTCTGTACAGGGAGACAATAAGAACTCATCACACAGCAGAGGCAGCATACGGCATGACACAAAACCAAAAAGCTATGAGGCAACATGATTTCAATCCCATAAAGGAAGCTGCTTTGAAATTCCTTCTATAAATTCAGGGCAATGGAAAAGAGATCCATGCCAATCTGGTTGCTGAGCCTTGCAACTGCACCCAATCTTCTTAGAAGTACCAAGGTGAATGCTCAGTAGGACAGCACTGACCTAGAAATTCAGCAGCTTCTGTCATGACATAGACAGAGGACCTCGCATCCAAAGGCAATGCCATTTTTTCCTTCCAGAAAAATGAAGGATAAAGGAAGGACCAGTAAACATCTGAGGATTACTGGTGATGTCTCAGATTTATTTTTCACTACCTGCTTATTTCACCTGACACTGAAAACCTCATTTCTACAATGCAAAGCTTTACATTTCTTCTTGTACATAAACACAGAATAAAACTACAAAGTTAACTTGGGAGACCCCACAGGCATGTAGAAAATACACTTTGCTGCACTCATGGCATTTGTCTGGCACAGAATCTAGTTCTTACCACTGCATTAAGTACTGGCTTAAAAGGGTAGCATCTTAAAAAGTAAGAGAGAAAAAGAACAATTGCTGACTCAAGGCCCACACAGGTGTAGAAGTGTTTACCCCCAACTTGCAGAAAAATAGCCACATAAATAAATTCTTCAATGACCTCAGGCCATGGCCTGGACTCTAGCAGAAAGAGGCTTAACAAAATGCTATGCCAGAGTAAGGACCCAGCAAACACCATACAGGACTGCATGGGAACTCACACCACACAGATTTTGAACACTGTGGAATCAAAAGACTAGTATTACGAGGGGACTTGGGGATTATTTCAGAATAAGAAACTCAGCCTTAGGGTTAAAGAAGAGCAGTACAGTTTGCCCCAAGCTCCACTTGTACAGGCTGGACAAACCAAACCCCAGGTAATTTATGAGGAAAGTTATGTGCACCAGAGCAAACTGCTGCCTTCTACTGCACTGGAGGCTTCAAAAATGAGGGTGTACTGCCTGTGACACCTGAGCAGCCAGATTTGTTTTGCTCATTACTGTAAGATGCAGAGATCCTGGGAATGAACAGAAATTCAGAGGAATGGAGCTGGTAGCAGAAGAAAAAAAAAATAGGTTGCCTGTCATAATCAGTATAACTGAAAGATCTAGAACTATCTAAACAAAGTTTAGGGAGAGAGTTTCCAAGGAAAAACAAGCGCCCCAAAAGAGGATGAATGTGAATTTCCAGTGGGAAGACTTTTATCTCTAAAGTACTGAGAAATTCAGCAGTTTGCAGCAGTGGTACACAGGCCAAACAAGCCTGTTAGGTCCCATCCATGGGCAGATGGATGAAAGCATAGCTCCAAGGGCTCCGGCTCCTATGAAAGCTCCTATGAAAGCATAGCTCTGCCGTGGCCAAAGCAGAGCTGTGATGTAATCTAAATGGTGGTCTGCAAAAGATGAATTCATTTCATTACACTTTGGGCCAAGGTCTAGCAGCTCAGAGAGCCAGCAAATGAAGAGCCAGCAAATGAAGAGCCAGCAAGCGAAGGTATAAATCTTTCAAAACTTGGGCAAGAGAGACCAAAGAGCAGAAGTCAGGAACATGTCTGAAACCTACTGCAGAACAGCTAAGGAAAGTGTAAGAGTTACATACTCACCTCACTTTTGTAAAATTGATTACCACCAAATGGCAACATGGTAATGAGCAATTTCTTGCCTGGGCTTGCCAAATGAAATACAACTGCAATGTACTGGTCTTCTACCAAGGACCAGATGGAATGGACTGGCATCCAGCCAGCCCATCCTCAGAACAGGTGAGATCCCATAGGAGCAGTACGAAGGTGTTCAACTGCTCTGTCCGCAGCGCTGCAGTACTTGGATGATGTCAACCTCTCCAACATCAGGAAAGAAACATTGGTTCCTCCCTAAAGGTAGATGATGAGACAAAGTTCCTGGTAGGCACATAGACATTCTGACTGCCTAAGAGGACAAGGTTGATATGATGCATAAGTTCAGGTTCATGTTCCTCAGGAACACATATTTGGGTAATTACTTTGCCCTTACACTGATAGGATCTTTAACTGCTTTTGAGTATCTGCTGCTGATATTGACTACAATGTGACAAAATAAAAGCTGAGCACAACAGATGATGCTACAATCTTTAATAGCCTCATTGATTGTCATAAACCTAATACATCTAAACACAGTTCTCATCAGTAATTTTCGTAGTTCTTTCATTAAGTTCAATGTCCTGCTGTGCACGGCTTTTCAGAGATAAGGCCTAAAAGAGCCACTGCACACATATGCACAGTGATTCTTTTTTTTTTTTTTTGATGCCTTCACAAGAACACCCAGAGAAATCCCTCCCAGGAGGAATGATAAAACTTGCTGGCCTGAACAGGCCAAACTGAGGGTAAACAGAGCTAAATACTGTTGTGGGAAGTGAAGTTTTCAGGCCAAAGCTGCAGACTTGTCAGCTCAGGCTCACACACCACTGGGGATGGGGGTCAAACAACTCAAATATGAAACTCAGGTTTCAGCCATTTACCAATCATGAGTAACAGATTTAACTTTTCACCACATATCTTGGACACCATAGAATCACAGAATCATGGAATGGTTTGGAAAGCATATTAAAACTCATCTTGTTATACCCCCTCCGATGGGCAGGGACATCTCCCACTAGGCCAGGTTGCTTCAAAAGCCCCATCCAACCTGGCCTTGCACACTTTGAGGGATGGAGCAGGCACAGCTTCTCTGGGCACCCTGTGCCAGGGCCTTCCCTCCTGACAGGTAAGTTCTCAGTATGCCAATAACCCTGCCTTCTGGCAGTGGGAAGCTATTACCTCTTGTCCAAAATCCCCCTCCAGCTCCCTTGGAGACCCCTTCAGGTACTGAAAGGCTGCAGTAAGGTCACCCTCGATGCTTCTCTTCCTCAGGCTGAACAATCCCAACTCCTATAGCTTTTTTTTTTTTTTTTCTCTGATGAATTTGATTTTATACTTGGAAAATGATCAGACAAAATTTAAGTGCTTCTTTCTTTTTAACAACACCTTTACCTTTTCCCTGTGTTGCCCTATAAATAAAGTATCAAATAATGTTTATCCTTTTAAAATCTCTAATCTTACATGTTTTATTCTTGCTGGACATTCTTCAAGAAGTAATATGCCACATTAATTTCTGCAGACTGAATTCCTTCTGATTTTGGATATTAAGTTCAGATTCCTATTATCCAAGACACAGCAGACACAAATAGTCCATTTCATAAGGACAATTAAAGGTGTTTTTCCACCGGACAAGTCAGGTGCTCGGACAAGTATTCCTGGCCTTCAGGGTTCCTGCATTCAAGCTGCGTTTCGGGGGCAGGACAGAGGTAGACAGCCCCTAAGCTCAATCCCTTCACATTTCAAGATGAACCAAAGGCACAGAATTGAAGCAAGAATATTTATGATTTTATACACCCGAGTGGTTTTTCGTAAGTACGGGCACGCTCAGGAGCTTTTCCTCGGTGACTTCCCAGAGCTTTCACTAGCGCAGCAGGACCGGCACCCGCCGAAATACGCGCGGAGCCTCCGTAAGAGTTCAGCAGCAGGATCCTTCCATCTAGATGCGTCCCGGAGCCGTTCCCGACGTTCGGGACTGGCGTGCCTCACCGCTCCAACCTGGCACCCAGCAGTCACCGCCAGCTGGTGCTCACTGCACACGCCTCCGGCACCACGGCGATCGGGCCCTCCGGCTCCGGCGTGTTCGCCCAGGGCCGGATGAGGCTCTTGCTCCCAGGCCGCCTCACCGCGCAGCGCGGCCCCACCACACCCGCTCTCCCTCCCTTGGAGGCCACGGCGGCGGCTCCCGCGGCGCTGAAGTGCTCGGCTGCTGCCGGGACGGAGCCTGGAGGAAAAAAAGCGGGTCTCGCAAAGGGTCCCAGAACGGCCACACGAGCCCCACTCACCCTCCTCCACCGATCCCTCTCGGCCATGCGCGCCCGTCACGCGGCGGCGCAGAGCCCACATTGGCCGCGCCGGAGCCCTTGGATCACGTGCCTCTTCTTGGCCAATGGGTAGCAGCCACGTGGCTCCGCCCCGCGGGGGCAGTTGCGGCGCGGGTGCGATTCTAGCGCGGCGGAGACAAAGCGGGATCACGTCGGGGCCCGCACCGCATCCGCGCCTGCGCCCGCATCTGCACCCGCGCCCGCATCCGCAACCGCGAGGGGGCGGCGGGGCGCGGCATAACGAAGCGCGGCGCCGTCTGCTCACCCGGCGAGGGCCGTGACCAGCAGGGGGCGGGGAGGGATCGAGGCGCGCGCGGCCGCCGGTGCATGCGGCGCGGGCCCAGCCCTGATGGCGGCTGCCGCCGCCATGTCCCTGGGTAATTACAGCAGCCTGAACCGGGCCCAGCTTACCTTCGAATACCTGCACACCAACTCGTGAGTACCGGGTGGGGTGGGGCGGGCCCGGGACACCCGACCTGCTCAGGGTCCCGCCTCAGTGCGATGGGCCTGGCCGAAGCCACGCGAGCCGGTCTGGCTGAGCGGCCTTCTGCCCCCGGCCCGGGCGCCTCGTGGTCCCTCCGGGGACGGGCTGTTGTACTGTGGCCAGGTCCGCGGGTCACGGAGAGCCGGTGCGTGGGGACAAGAGGTCCCAGGAGGAACAGGGAGGCCCTTTGGGCAACCAAATCCACACGGCCACATCTCTGTGGAGCAGTGTGTGTGAGCTGCCATGCCGGCCACCATCCTTCTGCAGCATTTGGCTCTGCATGTGACTGTTTCACAGGTATTTTTTTAACAGGATTATGATACTCTTTTTCCAGTCAGATTTTTGTATGTCGCCAGTGAGTCCCCAAAAATAACACCTCTTGAGAAGAGGCAAAGCCATTATTTAAAATGAGTTTCTTCTGAACGCATGTCTAGAAAATGAGAGGCACCATCAGGAAGTGGCACTTAGCGGGGTCAGGTACTCATCAACACTTTCCTGCTGCTCCTAAGCCTTGTAATGCCATGCACAAAGGAGACGAAAGAGCTTGTTCTGCCCGAACTGGAAGAACTCTGTGGAACCACTTGGCATTGCTTCATTTTGATCATCTGGTCACCGGCGTAAGATTGTCTGCTGATGTTCTGTGGAAGAGTTGACTTACCATCTATTGTTCTGTTCATCAGTAGAAGAACAAATAAAGTGCAGGTTTATCTTTTTGTTGCCCTTTTCAACATGTGAGGAATCACAGTGGCTTGCAGCAGTCTAAAGATGGCACAGAAACATGAGCAACTTGGTTTCAAAGTATTTTTGTCTGGTTCTGTTGGTAATGAGATACATCTGCGAGAGCAGTAAAGGCTAATCTCACATATGCCAAGACCATTACAATCCATTTATTTTCAGAATCAGGAAAATAATGGGCTTTGAACAGGAGAATAAACCTAGTAATGGCTCCATGTCACATTTGGGTCTGCTTTCCAGTTTGGCTGGTAGCAGTTGCATATGGAGTAAACAGCCAGGTGCCTGAAGATGGACAGTTCTGAGTCATGTTGCAGTGCTGTTGTTGATTTGTGAAACTCTCACGTCCAGCTCCAGAAGACAATCTTTTTTAATGGATTAGAAGACCATGGAGATGATGGCAGTGCTCTGTCAGCAAGTTGTGTTTGGCTGCAAAGCTCCAGAACTCTGTCCATAAGAAGATAAAGCCCGTGCTGTAGAAAAGACTGAGTTGTTGTTGCTGCTCTCAAGTATGTTAAAACTACTTCATCTGCTTATGCTGCTGTCGCTTGTGGTGTGCTACACGTCTATAGTCATACGTGCATTACCAAAATCTTGGGAGGAGCTGGAAGCTAATGCTTGGATAAGCCAAAGTCAGAGCTTCTTGTCCATCATGAGCAAAGAGTCTTGACGTTATGGGAATCAGTGCATAAGTCAAATGCTTCCCTGAGAAGGGCAGTGGGAGTAATGGAAGTCGTAAAAACAAAGCACCAAACTATCACATAACCTCTCCTCTTCCTCTGGTAAAAAAAAATGAACAAAAAAGAAAAAGAGGCAATCACCAGATCAACCCAAGGCCAGCATAGGGATTTTGATAGAGAAGACTGGTCTTTTGAACTGTTCTCTCTTGCTGAGGAAGACCATCCCATCTTAGATAAATTCTAGCTAAGTGCTAAGCATGTTCTCACAGTCAAGGAGGTAGAAATTCTTTAAATTGCAGTGAAAGACCAACCATCTGGCTGTTAGGGTGCAGAAGAAATCCATGCCTTTTTTTTCCCCTTCCTTTTTAAGACCTTCTTTCAGAAAAGTTTCCATATGTTTAACTCAGAGTGCTCAGTCTGAAGTGCTTAGCAGGAGACAGTTGATAGGCTTCATGCTTACATGTCTGATGGCACATTGGGTTGAGCCTCCAGCATCTGCATGAATCAATTCAGTTGCCATATTTTTTTAAAAGTAAGAATATCACTGTGCTTTTCCAAGTGCTTTATTTGATGAATAGTTGATTGGAGACAGACTTCTAGTAAGTTCTGTAGTGATGAGACAGAGGTTAATAGCTCTAACTTAAGAGCGTAGATTCAGACTAGATAGTAGGAAGACTTTCTTCCCTATGAGAATGGGGAGGCCCTGGCACAGGTTGCCCAGAGAAGCTGTGGCTACCCCATCCCTCAAAGTGTCCAAAGCCAGGTTGCTAGGGGCTTGGAGCAACCTGGCACAATGGAAGGCTGGGCTAGATGACCTTTAAAGGTCTTTTTCAACCCTTATATTTGTATGTTAAAGTTCTTTAAGATCCTAGAATGAAAATCAGTGTGTATAAGCACATGAAAATTACATGTGCATTGTTTTATGACTATCCAGAGTTACCTGCTTGCCTTCACATCGGTTTTCCTTAACAATTAAATGCTGTTACATTAAGATACTTTCAAAGTTATTCACTGAGATGATGCAAAAAATATAACAGAGACCAGCCAATTTATATTTGCATATTTTGAATATATATAATAAAAAATTGAAGAAGTTTATAAAAAGTTGAGGACCTGAAATTGTCTGCTAGCGGTTGATAGCCTTTAGCTTGTAACTTGTGTGGTGTTGTGTGACTAGAATTGTCCTGGTGAATACAGTTGGGGTGGAAAAAGGTCACTCAAATAGACTTCAAGATGACTAAATGATGGACTTGAGGAAAACTAGTGATAACAGACCAACAATATCTCCCTGCCCCACCCAATTCTCTCTTCTTGTGCTTTTTTTCTGTTTTATACTGAAACAGAGTGCATTACTTAGAGAGTGGCTCTTCTTCCTGATGCACGTGCCAAAATAAAACATTTTCCCAGATGTGCCTTCCTTCAGAACAAAAGTGAAGTCTTACATCTCTCATTAGTAATTAGGTACTTGTCTGCAGGGTCTGGAGTCCAGCTACATTCAAGCAGGAGGTTCCTGTAGGAACTCCTCACAAAACAAGCTTTTCTTCCCTTGGGACATTACTCCACCAAATGATTCTTTGTAGAGGTGTTTGAAGTTAGTTGTGTTTTAGAGCCATCTAACTTGACCTTTTGTCACCTATGTTTCAGTAAATTGCCAGTGTTGGACTTCCCTGTTCTATTCCTTGTCAAGCCTCCAGCTATGCATGGAGCAGGCTCAAATGGAAGATGCACATTGTGGGATGGTCCAGGCCAGTCTTTCCCTACCCAGATGAGCTGTTGACACTATGGATTTTGATAATACTTTCTTCTATATGCTGTTTCACCCATTATATGGCAGTAATAGTTGTATTTTGGATGCTTTGAGGCAGGTTGTTGTTGCCTCTGATGATACCTGTCTAAAATAAGCTTACCGTGTTTGCAGGTTTGCAAGCTCTGATAGACTTCATTTTGCCAACAGCTTGCCTTGTTTTTTTAAGGTTGTGTTGCAAGTAAAATAATCTCAAACTTTTTTGGGGAGGTGTGAGAAATGGTCACTGATTGATCATGATGGATGTAAAGTATTTCAGGCACTTCTGACTGTAAGGCAAGACCATGGGGTTTGTTTGAGATTAGTTGATTGAATCAAGCCAAAGCACTTAATGTAACTTTAGTTAGATATTGACAAGTGTGTTCAAATTCATAAATTGAAGACTTTTACAGTGTATATTAATTTCTGTTAGTGATAAATAGCTGGAGTGAATTTCATTGGCTTGTAGCAAGGTTTCCCTTTGCTTGTGTCAACACAGGAGGTTATGGGGGAGATGGTCGAGATCAGTACAGTATCGGGCTATGTGGAGATGTTTTCTTTTGCCTTTCTTATCATCTATAGCCATGTTATCAGTTGTTTTGTTCCAGCATCTCTCTTTGGAAATTCTTATTTTTATCTTATTTGTTTCTTTTCTTTGACGTATTCCTAAAATTGTGGAGTAAAAGGTGAAGCATAGTTACTAGTGCTAAAGTATACATTTGCTTATGGGTTACTTCCTAAATAAACTTCTGTGATGTTGACCTTTGGAGCTAAATAGACACTTGTAAACTCAAGAGAGCACTTGAAATCTGTAATCATCTTACATATCTGCTCACTCACCTCCCAAGTGGGATGGGGAGGTACAGGACTAAAACACATGTGCTAAGAACAGTTCAAAAATCGGAGTGAAGAAACATTTGATAATAGTAGGGAAAAGAGAGAGAGGAATAAACCCCAAAAGTCAAGTGATGCTCAATACAGTTTCTCAGCACACACTGACCCATGCCCAGCCTGTCCCTCAGCAGCGATTGGCCCCTCCTGGCCAGCTCCCCATGTTTGTAGACTGAGCAGAACATTCTGTGGTACAGAATATTCCTCTGGCTGGTTTAGATCAGCCGCCCTGACCATGCTCCCCTCCAGCTTCTTGTATAACTGACTAGCATAGGACACTGAAAAGTCTTGACTTAGGGTATGCATGCCTTGACACCAGACATTGGTGTGATATCAATACTATTCTCACACTGAATCCAAAACACAACTCTGTAACACCTACTGAGAAGAAAATTAACTCTATCCCTGCTGAAACTAGGACAGCCAGAAATCCTCTTCAAAGGAAGGAACACCAAGATTGTGTTTCTGTGGAAGCTTTCTGATTGGGTAGGTAGTCTTCCAAACACCGTTCCCCATTGGTCTTGTCTCTGCAGGAGAGTGGACATATGGAAATCTCTGTTCTCATGGTTTTAGTGATAACTTTGAAGACTGATGCGTTTTCCTCTAACTGGAGCTGTGTTGATGGGTTCAGTGTGATCATCCTGAAGATGGATATGCAAACTTGTTTTGTGGTTATTAGCAGTGTGGATAGCTATATATTTTATGTGCAGGAAATACCTATGTGTCTGTTCTTAGAAGACTGAAAATATGAACAAATATCTTCTCTTTGGTTACCTGTTGGCTGTGTGTGAGGGTTTTGTGCAAACCAAAACATGTTGATAAAACTATTTTCTGAGGTCTTGGTCTCTTCACTGAACAAACTAGAGGAGCAACAAATCCCAGCAACTGTTTCTTCATGTCTTTGCTGTTAACATTATGGTGGATGTGCCTCATCTATGTTTGAAATAATTGTTAGATTTTGAAGTTAGATTGCTAGTTTGGGCATGAAGTGGAGATATGGCATTTATGTTGACAGACAATGTATTATAATGATTTTTATTAACTGCTTAAGTTTTTCTCACCATGTATATTCTTTCAATGTTGAGGCATATAACTAACGGCTTCCAAATGGGAGCTGATTATAAGAAGTGGCAATTAAGAGGCTGGAAATTAAATGTGTCTCTTGAGATCGTGCTGAAGTGGTAGCTGGGTTCATGATTTTAGCATTAAATTGGGAAGGTGGCGTGGTACAGTGGTGTCAGAAGACTCTTTCTCTGGATTAGTAGCAGTTGCACCTACTGGATGGTAGCCAGGATCTGGAAGTGTTTTTCTGTCGCAAATAACTTCTGCAGTGGGACTGTGTGCATGGGGGAGACTCACCTTGTTCATAATGCTGTTCATGTCTTGTTGCCCAGAGTGGCTGTGGCTACCACATCCCCAGAAGTGTTTAAGGCCAGGCTGGACAGGGCTTGTAGCAAGATGTCCCTACCCATGGCAGGAGAATTGGAATGAAATGAGCTTGAAGTTCCCTTCTAGCTCAAAGTGCTCTGTGATTCTATGATAAACCTCATGTGGCCATATTTACTTATAGGCAGTATTTAGTTGCCATGAAAAGACCTGTCAGTGTGGTGAATAGAGACTTCCATGAACTGTTCACTGGGTCACAGGCTGGTTCTTTGGATCACCATGTTCTGTATCATGTCTGTGTACCTGCAATATGTTTTAGACCGTAGTGAGCTGCAGTTTGGGGCAGACTGGCTGCTGCATGGTTGCTTCTGGCAGACGGTAAATCACTCGTTCCTAGTCTGCTGTCAGCCAGACTGTAGTGTTTTACCCATTTGACTGGATTTGTTTAAAATGTAGTTGAGATTCTCATTTATTTAAAGGTCTCTCTTTTTTTAAGTGTTGGTGTAACTTTGCTGACTTGTGTGTTTCATTGCAGAACTACCCACGAGTTCTTGTTTGGTGCCCTTGCTGAACTTGTAGATAACGCCAGGTATGTACCTGAGACCACCTAATTCCCAAGGTAACTTTGGTTAAGGTTTAATTCACCTATGTATTAATTGATCTTAACCAATTTTAACTTCTAGTAGACTTTACAAGAAAATAGAAGACATTGCTGCGATTTAGTATGAATATTTCCTTGCTCATCTTACATAGCCGCATCAAATCCCTAAAAAAAATTATTCCTGGAAAGACAGGTTTGAATGAATCCTGGAACAACTCATATTGGAAAGGAAATTCATAGCAGACACAAGATAGATTTAAAGAAGAAATGAGTCTGCCTTTTTCTGTAAAGAAATTGTTAAAATAAATATTACAGGAGCTATGACTCTTCTGATATCTAAATAATCATAGTATCAAACATGACAATAAATATCAAATCAGAGTGGGATGCTAAAAAATAGAGCAGGAATAGCTAAAGGAATTTTGACACTTGAGGAGATACGATCTTTGGAAATTGCAGGTGTTGGGCCATGTGTCTCACGTGTGTGTGGGGAATCCCTGCTATAGCAACCCCCCAAGTCTTGCATGCTTTTCTGTTGAGATGCAGGAAGTACTGTCATGAAGCACCATGTAAATATTTTGGGATTGTTTTCTGTCAGATGTGATGTGTCACAGTGCACATTTTGTGATGTAAGGAGCTGAAACTGGGGTATTTTTGAGCTGGAAAACTTCTGTTTAGGGAATCAGCTCTCTGTGCATGTGCGTGGGAGCTGATGCTGTGTTCAGGGTTGCTACAAGGTAATAAAAAGTAGGGTCTTTGGAGGTGGTTTTCCCTTCACCTCTTGGTTTCCCATGGCTATAGAGAGGTTGTCTACTGCGAAAGAAGGTAGCTGGGCTGGGCTGGAGATTCAGAATTGAAACAAAGTGGCTGTGACATTTGCCACGTGAGGTTTTGTTACAGCACAACTCCACGCCTCTAGTCAGCAAACGCATGTTGGTTTGAGGGCAGTAGTGCTGTACATGCTGTACTTTCAAATACAGAGAAGGATGCAGTGTGTGAAGGGCCTCACTTCAGTGATCTTGTAATGACAGTTTCCTGTAACAATCTTGAATGTATTGGGATGAAGCCTTATGGGGGGTTACTAAACCTGTATGCAGCTTCACAGAAAAAACTATAGGCGTTGTTTGTCTTGTACAGGAGGGAGCTCAGAAGTGTGTACTTTTTTATGATTCCCAGCCCCAGAATGACTTCCTTTAAAATGCCAGTGGTACTTCCTGTCACCAGAACTGTTAGTGTGCCACTAATGTTCTGTTCTGGAGTTTAGGTTCAAATAGACAAAAAGTAGGACAGTGTTTTCTGTCAGTGATGACTGTGGGGCCTCTGTGGACTTTGATCTGTGCAGCCATTTCTTTTGTAAATGATTGCATATGCCTGGATTTTTAGCTTCATTTCTGTTTAACATTTGAATAACAATTGTGGTTTTATTTCTTTGTAGAGATGCAGATGCCACGAGAATAGACATTTATACTGGTAAGTCACTCCTGCTGCTTCCTTGCATGTCAGCAATTAAGTCAGTAGTTGACTTGGATTTAGGCTGCAGACATGTGTTGTCCTTGATAGAATAAGAGTGCTTATGCCCAATCCTGGGATCAGTAGTGAGCCCCTCCAGACAAAAAAGAAAAGAAAGACATTGAGGGGCTGGAGCATGTCCAGAGAAGGGCAAGGGAGCTGAAGAAGGGGCTGAAGCACAAGTCTGATGAGAAGTGGCTAAGGAAGCTGGGGGTGCTCTGCCTGGAGAAAAGGAGGCCTGGGGGGGCCTTCCTGCTCTTACAGCTCCCTGACAGGAGAGTGCAGCCAGGTGGGGGTTGGGCTCTTCTCACAGGTAACAAGTGAGAGAAAAAAGAGAAAACACCGTCAAGTTGTGCCAAGAGAAGTTTAGATGGGATCTTAGGAAAAATATCTTCTCTGAAAGTCAGTCAGACGGTGGAACAGACTTTACCAAGCAGTGGGGGAGTCAGTATGTACCCATATTTAAAAAATGTGTACATCTGGTGTTTAGGGACATGGTTTAGTGATCTCAGCTGTGTTATGTTTGTGGTTGGGCTTGATGTTCTTAAGGATCATTTCCAACCTGAACAATTCTATTATTCTACCATTTCTTCTGTGCCATAGTGCCTGTTTGTCTTTCAAAAAGTAGTACCTTTACAAATACCTTGGGGAAGCAATTAAGTCAGCCTTCACCTGGCATCAGGTGAAGTGAGTTGCTGTTTGTAGTGAATGCTAAAAGACTCCCCTGACACAATATAGCTTTGTAGCACAGAAGTGAAGAAGTTCTTAGTCATTCTGTAACAAAAATCTGGTGCTCTTTCTTACAGCTTAGTCGTATTGGAGGTGTAAAAGTCCCATTTGTTGTGTTACTTTTGTTGTTAACACCGATCCAGTTTTGTGGAACTTTTAACTTCTGCTTATGGGAGCAGTGAATAGCTCTTCTCTTGCAGAGCGACGAGAAGACCTACAAGGTGGATTCATGCTGTGTTTTTTGGATGATGGAACAGGAATGGATTCAAGTAAGTGATAGAAAATTACACTTGCATTTGCAGGCTGAGGTTTCGTGTTATGGTTTAAGTTAAATTAACAGCTTAGTTCCATTGAAAAGGGCATGTTCCATGCCTGTATACGTGTTCCTGCCTCTCCACTGGCTTTTTCACACCATATTACGTATCAAACAATTTACTTCTTCCATTGCAGAAAACTAATCTGGTCAAAAGAAAATGGTTTTGCTGCATTATAGAGTTGGGTCAGCCTGGCCTGAAGTTTCCCAGTATACTGAAGTTGGCCTTGGGGCTGAAGGGAGAATAGTGGAATAAGAAGGGGAGCAACCACAAGGTTTGATGGCATAAGCCTTTTCCCCATCTGGCTGCCAGGTGATAAGTGTTTCTCAGCTGTAACCAGGTGTACCATGGCATAAGTTAAAGACTCTGCTTTGAAAACAGTTTGCCATTGTTTCATCATGGACATTGTGTCTGTGATCAATACTGGACAATATAAAATCTTAGTAATATGAAAAGAATATTACAAATGTATTTCTGCCTTGAAAGTATTGGTGTAAATTAGTGTTGTATCTAGCAGGAGAAAGCTAAAAGTTTTATGCTTTACTTTAGCATCAATGAGCAGAGCTGTCAACCCACCTTTGAGTCTTGAGGACTGGTAAATCATCCTATGAGGAGCCCTGTACAGGGCAGAAAAATTGGGTGAAACTGGGAGGTGAATATGGAGAAGACAGAGGAAAAGGGTAAATAAGCAACAAGTAACATTTTTGCACTGATTCCTCAGTACTTTAAGTTCCTCTTGTGATAGTTTAATCCCAGCTGGCAACTCAGCCCCACACAGCTGCTTACTCCTCCTCCACTGGGATGGTGGAGACAATCAGAAGAGTAAATAGTGAGAAAATTTCATGGGTTGAGATAAAGACAGTTCAATAGAGAAAACAAAAGTTGTGCATACAACACAGCAAACCAAGGAATTAATTCCCCACTTCCTATGGGCAGGCAAGTGTTCAGCTGTCCCCAGGAGAGCAGGCCTCCATCATGTGAAACAGTGACTTGGGAAGGTGCTATAAGGCCACGTGTCTCCCTCTTCCTCCTACTTCCCTAGCTTTATCTGATGAGCACTACACCAAGTTGTGTGAGGCTTAGAGCAACCTGGTCTAGTGGAAGGCATCCCTGCCCATGGCAGGGGGTGGAACGAGATGGTTTTTAAGGCCCTTTCTAATCCAAACTATTCTGGGATTTTATTTTACTGTCTGGAGTCTGTTGGATCAGTTGGGGTCAGCCATCCCAGCCTTGTCCCCTCCCAACTCCTTATGCAACCCAGCCTGCTTTCTGTTGGTGCAGTTTGAAGAGCAGAAGAGGCCTTGATGATGTGTAAGCTGTGCTCAGCACTAATGAAAACACTCCTGTATTAGCAACACTCTTCTCTAAAACACAGTCCCGTGCAAGTTAACATGGAGAGATTGAACTCTCTCCCAGCTGAAACCAGTAAGATACGAAGCATTTCATTCAGTTTAATTTGTTCTTTGATACACAGACTTGTGATTTCCATAAAGGAATTTGGTTTGAACTCTAGATACCTTCTGTATATTCTTTGGAATACAATTAAAGATGCTAAACAGGTCTTCCAAGAGTACTTTCTGCCACCAGTCTAACTGAAGGAAACAAAAAAATAAAAAGGAAATAACTGAAGGAAACAAAAGAGAAATAAAGCGCCATCCATAAAAAGAAGCTCTTGAGATTGAAGTGTGGTCTTCTTGTAATCGTTAGGATCAGGGAGAGTAAATACAACCTTCTCTGCCTGTGTTGAAAGTTGTGTGTTTCTCTGGAAGGTGCCAGGTGTCTGTTCTAATGCCACAGAATTTCATGGCAGCTTTTATACTGTTACTGCTTCTGTATTTCTGTTTTTGTGGCAAAATGGGATTTAAGTATTGGCTGTTGTCATGGTTTAAGACAATTTAAGGGGGATGCTCTTAGTTTTAACCAATCCCTTTCCACAGGAAATGAATACGTGTGAAAAAAATATAAGTGAAAAAAATAACAGTTTACTAACAAGTAAAACAGCAACAGGGACAAAATAACAGTAAATAATCACTAGATACAAAATTGCTAAATCTCATGGACTCCCTGGGAACAAAGAGAAACTTAAAATGGCAGAATGACCCATTTCCACAAGATGATGCTTGCCATGGGCAACTGCCTGTAGGGAGATAAAGGGAAAATGGTGGCAGACCTCCCTTTTATCTCTCTGGTGGCAGCAGCTCCATCGGTGTATGTGATTGACACACTCTGGCAGCTGGTACTTGGTCAAGGACTAGAACCTGCGGAAGGACGTCACCTTCCTCTTCGCGGAGAATGGCAAGGCAGCCAAGTAAGGTGGCTCAGACTCTGTCCCTTGTTCCGTTGGCTTGTTGAGTGCTGCTGGTGGCTGCCGCAACTGCAGGGAGTGGGGCCTCTTCACTCCTCCCAGCACCATGCTACAGCTGCAGATAGATGTTGCAAAATTCACTCTGAAACAATTTTCGATTGTGAAATGCAGTTTCTCATTTTCTAGCAACAGTTGCTACTGTTGTGAACACAGAAAACCTACCTGAAACAACTCCCTCTGGAGGTGAGAGAGAAACAGAGCGAAAAAATCCCACAAAGCAGAGCCTCTGCATTGATCAAAAGCTATGAGGGAAGAGAGAAAGCTCTGCCTGAGTGCCTCAACTTTAAAGAGCTTGACACTCGCCTGTCCTCACCCCCAACCCTATGGTTCTGATTCTGGCTACACCACCGGCTCTTAAAGAGACTATCAATTTTGGGCACAGATGGATATGGAATACAGTAATACTTGGGTTACCCAGGACAGCTATTAAGAGGCTTCTTTTGGCTAATCTTTCAGCTAAATGTTGAAGAATTTTATCCTGATAGCCTGAAATGCTCAGTAAAAAAGATTGGCAGATACTGTGTGTTGTAGGTGTGTTTCACAGTGCTATGCCTTGTATGTCACAAATACTATGTAGTTCATGCCCTTTGACTGCCTTGATCCTTAACCAAGGGCAGTCAGGTGGAAGCTCTGTGTCCTGCACCATTTGCCTGTCAGCATGGACAGAAGCAGCTAAGGAGAGTTTTCCATTCAAACTCCCTGCATGGGGCCCTCTGGTTCCATCTCTGGCTGTAGGGATCTAAGCTTTAATTTCTCATAATGCAGGGTCTACTAGTTTTAAAAATATCCTGAAGATCTCCTGACTTTAAGAGATGTCAACAGAAAATCTTTTATTGGACTTTTCTCCCTTTGTACAGACCCTATTTCAACAGAAATCATGGATCTTGGGAGTGTTATATTTTTGTGTATGATAACTTTAATTAAAAATTGTTTTTATTGTACTTAAAGCTGACATGTTAAAAAGTATAACTCCATGCCTTACTGTAGTGCTGTTGGAGCCCATGCTAGTGTGGAATCTTCCCAAGTCAACTGAAAGGATGGCTTGGAAGGCTGGATCTGGGGATGATGAGTGAATAAACCCAGTTGTGTCTGGGCACTTCTAAATGGAGGGAAGAGCTGAAGGGCTCACGCTGACTGTTCTAGTAACACGTTCTCTATGTTACTCTTGTTGCTGTTCTCTTTGGTCTTCTTCTGTCTTGGACAATTCTAGATTTGTTGGCAGTCTCTGCAAACAGAAGGGTAAAGTGAGGTAGTGGTCAGATTTGAGTGCTGTGTCTGATGGGTTCTGATTAGCAAGCCAAATAACAATTCCTCATTTCTAAAAATTAGGGTTGTTTGTCAAGTGATACCTGCTGCAGTTGCATTCAGTCCTCAGTGCATTGGCTCTCTTAATGATCACTCTTGGTTGTGTGGTCTCAAGATCAAAATACATTTGTACTCAAGCTGCAAACATCTCACATTATAGTCACGAGTTATATAAGGTCTGAGGATTCAGTGATGTCACAGGACAGCTCTTTTCAAAAGAACCAGCATGTCCTGCAGAAAGGTATCAGAATTATAGAATCTTCTGAGTTGGAAGAGACCCAGAAGGGAGCCTGGCTCCTTGCCCTGCACAGGACACCCCAAAATTCCACCCTGTGCTTGAGAGAGTTATCCAAATGCTCCTGGAGCGGTCAGGCTTGAGGCCATGACCACTGCCCTGGGGAGCCTGTTGCTGTCCCCGACCACCCTTTTGGTGAAGAACCTTTTCCTGATTTCCAATATTAGAAAATATATTATTATCCACTAAACACCCTCTGCCCCCAACACAGAGAATAATAGTACTGGCCCAAAAGTTTGGCTTTTTTGTAAGGAACTAGATTGGAGTCCATAGAAAACCAAACAATAGATCTCATGCAGCACATCAGGTTTCTCATACTATCAGTGAAATCAATACTCAGGCTTGAAATTTTACCTAATGCCTGGTGCTGAAAGTGCTGCATGAATGTAATGAATCAAAATACAGGTTGAATGATTCAATGGATCAACTTGTATGTTGGGAAAGTGTAACAGCTAGTTTTGGAAGTGACTGTAGTTTTAAACAATTGAAGAAAATAAGTTTCTACCTGGCATTTTCATCATAGAAGTCCTCAGGTTGGAAAGTACCTCAAAGATCATTTGTTCCAGCCTTTCATGGGAAAGGGAAGAGATGATTTAGCACCCTGTCTCTCCAGTGACGGGGACTCCACCACCTACCTGGGGAGGTTGTTCCAGTGATTGATTAAATGACTGATTGATCCCTAAAAAATTTCTTACTTATTTTAAGAAGAAACCTCAATGCAGCTTGTATCTATTGCTTCCTTTACGTGTGGCTTCTGGGGAAGGGAAGAGCCTCCATCCTCTTTGTACCTACCCTTCAATTACTATGATGAGATTCCCCCTGGGCCCTTTCTTCTCAAGGAAGGAGACCTAATTCTCTTCATAGGGCAGATTCTGCAGCCCTCTGATCATCTCCTTTGCACCTTGTTCAATCTGTCTACATCTTTCCTGAGTTGAGGAGACAGAACTGGACACAGTACTGCAGGTAGGGTAATGCTGACAAACACAAAGTTGAGTGGGATAATCACATTTCCATCTCTTTGGCAATGTCCCTCTGGATACAGTCCAGGATCCTGTTTGCCTCAGTTGCTGCTGTGGGACACTGCTGGATCATACTCAGCTTGTTGTCTACCAGGACCCTTCCAGCAAGGCTGCTCCTCCTAACCTGCAGATTCCAGTCTCTGTTGGGCTCTTGGGTTATTTAACCCTAGGTGCAGCACTTTACACTTCTCTTGAACTTCAGACACAACCTTGCTTGCCCAGTATTCTAGCCTGTCCAGGTGTCTAAGAAAAGTATTCTTTATGTGCCCAATTTATCCCCATCAACAAAGCTGGTGAGGGTGCAAAAACTCCCCCAGTATCCAGATCCTTCATGGAGATGCTGAGCAATGTGGGGCACAGCATCAATCCCTGGGGTCTCTGCTTGTGACAGGCTGCCAGCCAGAGTGAAAACCATTGATGATCACTTCTGAGCATGACCCAAGAGCCAGTTCCCTACTTGTATTATATACCACCACTTGCCTGGGCTGTGTCTCCCCAGTTTGTCCAGAACAAGCTGTGGTAAACTATGTCGAACACTTTGTTAAGTCCAGCCAAATAACACCCACTGCTCTCTTCACATGGACAGAAAGTGCTGCCGTGTAGAAGGTGATCAAATCAGTCAGGTGTGACTTGCCTTTATAAATCTCTGCAGACTTAGCCCAGCCACCTGCCTTGTCTGGCTTCTTACACTTTTTAAGAGGGCTTGTTCCATTGCTTTTTGAGAGATTGAAGCAAATATATCAGGTCTTGCTTTTTTCAACTGTATTTTTGAAGTTTGGAAGCTCAAAACAGCTTTTGTTTTGATAGAGGTAGTTAATTAAGTAGTAGTGTTTTGGTTGCTTTATTAGGACTTGTATTTTAAAAATACTGTTTATCCAAGGCTCACAATGGTGAGGAGCACTGTTTAACTGGAACTCCAACTCCTAATTTAGAGTTTGTAGACACTTGGTGTGTGGAGAATGAGTCTTGGGGACCACTTTCAGGGGAGCAGTCTACACAATTCTCAGGAGAAAATGTGCCTTTAACCTTGTTTAAAGTTAAATCTTTAACATAAACATTGATATTTCCTCTAAAGTTAAAAGATTTTAAAATAAATTACAGGAACATATATCAAGGTGATTTGTCAGTCAGTGTCTGTTTCCAGTCATTGCCCTACGTGGGGTTGGTGTCCTGTGTTTGTTACAGTGACAAAGGACCTCATAGCTTCTCCGTTGTTCACCTATCCCCAGAAAAGTTCAACTTGGCTTTAGGCTAGTTTCCCCCAGCTAGTGAATTAAATCCTTTAGTTCTGGGATATCTTTAGAGGATGCTGTTGAGTCCACTGCAAATATTCCACCTAACATGAATATAGCAGATAAATTTGTAGAGAAGACAGGAAGTATAATTTTCTCTGCTCACATTGAGACTTTCTTTAGAGCATTCTCAGCTGAAAAACTTGGAGACGCAAGAGGACTCTGCTCAATGAGCAAAGCAGGGTCTGACTTCAGGAACTGAACAGCTCCAGCTCCATCCACCAGTTCCTTCATCCAGGAGTCCAGTGTTTCTTATGAAGAATCCTTTTACATGTGCCCTTGATTTCTTGGGCTTTGAAGATCAACCTCCTATCTTGACTATCCTCAGCGAATTTCTTCAGCTTTTTTCTCTTTGTTTTGTGTAGCTCTCCCTCCCCCATTTTTCTTGCTGGGGAGTTCGGCTTTTTTTAATCCAGTAACTCTGAGACACAACAAAACAAAAATAGTGTGACTAAAATAGCTTTAAGTAAAACACCCTCAAGAGCCTATAAAGAGTTGGAAAAAATTATTTTCTATCTTGATTTTGGGGAGGATATAAGTGTTAAATCTCTCCTAAAGACAGCCTGGAGAGAGGTGCTACCTCACAGTCTCCTCTGCTCAGCATCACCTTCATCCCTCTGCCCTGAAAGAAGAGTCATAGTAAAGTGGTTTCAGACATCCAGCATTGAGTGATAAACCATCTGGTCACCTTTCCTGAGAGGGGAAGTGCTTTGGATAATTACTCTTTACCCTTTTTAGGCTTTCTAAAATTTTCTTTAAAATAGTTTTCTGAAAAATGTTTGTAGAGCAAAAAGGTTCCAATAGTCCTTCTCTTTTTAGAATGTGTCCTATCTGCTTTCCTTACCAGGCTTTAAAACACAATAATAGTAGTTAGAGTATTAGTAATAATAATAATTTCATCACCAACATCCTTACCCAGATCTCAAATATAAGACATTCCAGTGTTTTCTTTCTTTGGCTAGAAAATACTACAGTAGGCTGAAGGGAAGGGAGAGGTACCCTTATCCAGTCCAAAGCTGTTTCTGGAATAACTGTAGAGCTCCATTGAGAACAACTGCAGTTGAGGCAGCGAGGTGTTTGCACAGTTGTTCTCCCGTATTTGTGTCTTTAAATCTGAATATAATTTAAACTGAAAATGACATTCTGACACCAGCTCAGTGATGTCATGTCAGACCAATGGTGTTAGTACTGAATCTTTTACTGTAAAACTGGTCGATGCTGATAGGCCTGTGCCAGTCTCCTGTGTGCTGAA
Organism: Pycnonotus jocosus; assembly: GCA_013400435.1. Taxonomy (NCBI): domain Eukaryota; kingdom Metazoa; phylum Chordata; class Aves; order Passeriformes; family Pycnonotidae; genus Pycnonotus; species Pycnonotus jocosus. The sequence continues at coordinate 13,236 of VWYP01001519.1, read as the reverse complement.
ATACAGCTTGTCCATTGGCTCAACCTCCCCGTAGTTCCCTGGTGGGTTGAGTGATGTCTTGTGCTCCCTTATAGCTTGTGTATGCATTTGCTTTTAGCCCTCACGATAAGGCACTTTGTGTTCCTTTTCTCTGGAATTCAACTTTATTTCTCCTAGTAAACTCTGGTGAAATGATTACTGTCTCTTGGGGGAAGGGCAAGGAATCTTCTGTCTTAGGGATGATGTTAAAAGGCTTTATCCCTTGAACAATGGAAAGGCTTGAACTAAAAATGACGACTCTCTCAGCTATAAAGCCATTGTGTCCTTTAATTTTGTCCTGTGCTAATGAAATCCTCTGCTAATTGCTGTAGGATACCTGCTTGTGTTGACTTTCTCCCCAGCTGTCCTGCTGCCAGGGCTCCAGCAATCTGCTGCCAAAGTTAACTTGTGCCCTACTAGTGCTTTAATTAACCAGAGTGTTCAGTTCAGCACTGTGAAGAAATAGCAGTGTTTATTCTGGATTCCTGACCTTTTTAATATTCCTGATTTATGCTCTAGTGCCAGTGCTCTCAAGTGGTGTCAGTGGGACATGGGGTGCAACACACCCACTTCATTCTAGGGTCTTAATTTATGAGAATTCACAACTGTGGTGGACACAATAGACCATTTTTGTGGATTTTTAATTTTTTTTTCCAAAAAGAAACATCTTCATGAAGTTCAGATGGGACAGTGAACTAGACTGAAACTTAAAACTTTTGTCAGCATCATGGCAGCTGTATAAAGCTTCTGGTGGTCTCAAGCAGCATATATTTCATAGGGCTCTGTGGTACAGCTTCAGGATAGAACTTCAGCTTGGGCTTCTGGCCTCTCTTCTGGTCTGTTTCCAGTGGTGAAGGAGTTATCTTCCTTCTTTATCTAAAATAAATGTGTGTGTGTCTGTACACTGAAATAAGCCTTTTTTGTTCCCTGTCTCTTGTTGCAGATGAAGCTGCCAGTGTTATCCAGTTTGGTAAATCAGCCAAGCGATCACCTGAGTCCACTCAAATCGGGCAGTATGGGAACGGCTTGAAATCGTAGGTACAACAAGAGCCAGCCTCCTGAGGTTGGGGAGGTCGTAGTCCCGGTGATCAATGTACTTTTTGCTCAGAGGTGTATAGCCTTTTTCCCAGGGGAAAAAAAAAAAAAAAAAGGCAGATGAACTCTAAGGTCTTCTTGTTTGGTAGACAGGAGCTCTGTCAACATCTGCTGTAGTTTTCCAGTGGCCAAGAAGACTGATAACAGTGGTTTGGCACTATGTTTGCATAAGGCAGAGGGTACTGGTCAGAGCTCGGAAAATAATGGAAGAGCTAGAAACAAAATGGTAATTTCCCTGTTCCAGTCAGGTGGTACAATTTGAGCAAAATGGTGCTGCAGCCTCTCAACAGGAAAGTTGTCTGGTGCAAGGCAGATGCACTTGAACCTTTTCTTTTTGTTCTTAAACCAAACAAATGCAGAGGGAAGGGGAAGGATGGAAGGAATGAGAGAAGGGGTAGGATTAAGTGCAGAGGAGCACATGTGGGAAGGGAGTCGTACTGGCTGGAGTGGATTTGCTAGGAAAGAAGTTTGCTGTGTCATTGGAAAATTTACAGGGCTTTGTGACTTACTCTGGCTGTTCTGCTTTGTGCTCACCCATGTGGCTTGATTATATGCATCTTACTGGGAAATCAGTGGGATTCTATAACCTGGGGGGAAAAAATCCAGGATTAGGAGATCTTGAGGCACTGTCAGTTCAGCTGCATTGCAGGACAGATCCCAGATCCTGACTGTATGCTTCCAGGACAAATCTCTGTTCTTTCTTAACCTTGAGCGAGAGGTATACTGTATTATATCTGAGAAATGCTGCCTGAAGCCCCAGCATGTGAAAAGTGGGTTGTGGTATCACTCTGGTATGGATTTAAGCCAGTCTGAAGAGAAATGCGCTGACATAACACTAATACTTCTTTCAATGCAATGTTAATTATTGTCTTTTAAGGTGTTTTGTATGAGTTTGGTAACAGGATAACTTGGTAGAGAAGATAGCGAAATGCAAAGACACTGTTTGGGATAGGGGAGTGGGGAAGAAGAGGAGACTGTCCCTTTTTGTGACAACAGGATGCTAAGATGCCTTAGCTGAAATGTCAGTAAGGCTTTAGTTAGGTTAGGAAATGAATTTTCTGTCTCCAGACTGCTGCACATGATTCTAGGTACAGTGAAATGAGGAATGTGCTTGCTTTCTCGCTGACATTTCTGCTCAGAGATTTGAAGGTTATTGTCACATCTCACCTCAGTTGTCTTTTTCATTTTTTAAATTCTTTTGTTTAAACTTTCTACATAATATGAGTCTGCAATGCTGCCCACCTTTTAATTGTGACTGGTGTTAAAAGTTTTGAAACACTGTGAAAGTGCCCAGATTGTTGTGCCTTCTGAAAGGAATGAGATGTTTAGAGAGAAATGGTAGTTGCTGTCTCAGCCCTTCTGCCTAACCTGGTTTTGGCATCACAAAACTGAACATAATGGGAAGAAAGCTCAGTAATGTGGCCTGCATTCTGAACAGTGTGGTACATCAGGTGTAACACAGTCTGACCTCTGTCTACAGGGGTTCCATGCGCATTGGGAAGGATTTTATCCTGTTCACAAAGAAAGATGACACCATGACTTGCCTCCTCTTGTCACGGACATTCCATGAGGAAGAAGGCATCGACGAGGTTTGCATATGCTACTTGTAATGAACTAATATAGTGAATGCTGCCTCATCTGAACTTGTCCAGCTTTCACAGAAAAGTCTGTATCAGGGCTGGTTGTGACTCTGGTGGGATCAGTGTATGGTATTCTTTTGGCATTATGCTTGTAGGGCTTTGGCAAAGTCAACAGAATTTTTTTCCTTGTGGTTTTAATTCTAATTGAGAAGTCTCTCGAGAGCAGAGCAAGTTTGAAGGGCTTGTTTCAGTCACTTAAAGGTGTGCTTATGCTAAGTTCAGGACATGCCCACACATCTTGCATTTTCCTTTTCCCACAAAATTTGAGTTTGAGATGTATTTAATTTTACTGCTCTGATTTGATTTTGTGTAGAGAATTAAAGATGTTTGAAGTTGCTACCCACAGGTTATTAACTGTAGCTGTGTCTCTTCTTACAGATATTTTTTGATTTTTAATTCTACCTATGAAAAACTTGTATATTTTTATAGATAACTCAGGCATTGTTGTTCCAGGCAAGGTTGATAATGAAAAGTTTTAAATTTGCACTGGGATGGTATCTCAGAAAGCATCTTCCGTTGCGAGGGAGGGATTGAAGGGACCTGTGCAGAGAAGCTGGAGAGGGGCAGTGTGTGCTGGTAGCCAGCCCATGACTGAAGCAGGTTGGGAACAGTAAAGTAATTCTAATTCCCACAGCAGTTCTGGCTACTTTTTTGGCTTGACTAAAGTTCTCGAATGGCATTTGTGTCCCTGATGTGCAGCTCTAGTTTATAATTCTATCTGTATTTTTGCTCTAAATGGCAGAAACCACCTTGCTGCATCCTTTAAAAAATCAAAGACTGAGATCAGGGTAAATATGATTGAAGGATATCTGAGTTCAAGGCAGAAATTAAGCCAGAGTGGGTTTTTTGGTATTACGGAAATTGCTACATGGGAAGGGGAAAAAGGTCATTGAGTGTGTGAGTAGCCAGTACCATACATGTGACTTGGGAATGGTTCACTCTAAGACTTATATCGTAAGAAGACAACTCAGAGGCTGGCAGAGAGGGTCTATGAGCATTTGACAGACTACTGAAAAGCTGGAAAGGACTCTCATGGTGACTTAGGGGGCTGTCAGGAGGGTAAGTCACTGGACCATGACCTGCAGGAGGTGCTGATTGGAATGGGAGAGCCTAAGTCATTCTCAATACAATGGGATTTGCAGGTCATCGTTCCCCTACCCACCTGGAACGCACGGAGCTGTGAACCCATGACGGACAACATGGAGAAATTCGCTATTGAGACGGAGCTTATTTACAAGTATTCCCCTTTCAAATCAGAACGGGAAGTGATGGACCAGTTCAGTAAGATACGTGCTGAGAAAGGTACATGTGGATGGTGCAGGTCACAAGTGAGGTATTTGGGGTTTGGCTGGGATTCACCTGGTTGACTTGTTGCTTGCTCAGGCACCCTGGTGATCATCTTTAACCTCAAACTAATGGATAATGGAGAGCCAGAGCTGGATGTGACTTCTGACCCTCAAGATATTCAGATGGCAGAAACACCCCCAGAGGGCACGTAAGTGTGACTGGTGTAACAGGCCCTGGTCAAATTTGGTGTATGGTTTGGTCATATACTGTGCATAGATTTTTGTTAAGCTTCTCTTTTTTAGTGAATAAGAGAATTTAGAGGATCTGTAGTTTGTTCTTTAGGAGTTTAGGGTTCATGTGTATGTCAGCCCATGGGTGTTGTGGCTGTGTTTGGGGTTAGCACCTGCGCTGGCTGATCTCAGCTTAGCCAAAGCAGCAGACTCACTGTCCTTTAGGCACCATAAAAAAAGGAGCCCTAAGCTATATGTTTCATTTTCTACACCTATCAAAGACGTTTTCTTCTGAATGAGAGCTGGTTGTGCATCACTGGTGCTCCCAAACTGCTGTTCAGTTTTGTGATTTTGTGGCAAAACATGAGGTGCTACATAGGTCAGCCTCTGTGGGCGGATGGTATGAGAGGCAGGTGGGTTGTATCATCACATCTGTCAGGGAGCAGGGAGCACTCCTCCCTGCAGAGGGGCAAGAAGGATATGCTCAGAGGGCAGCTGGAGGAGCACAGGGTCTTGTCTAGAGAGAGCTGAGTATTTGCTGAGTTGATCATCTGTAGCCTGAGAAAAAAAAAATGAGCCAAATGCTTGATTAAATCCTAGAGCTCCATGGGCACACCTAGCAAGCTTTACCTTTTTAATGAGATGACATGCTTCTTCCCTGAGGTGCTTGAATTTTCCATAGGAAGTTTCAGGCTCTGTAAAGCAACTTTGAATATGTATTAGAGTGATGATACTGAGCAAATTCTTTGGGACCGTCTAAGGGATCTCAGCATCTTTAATGCCTGTTTGTAAGGCAGGCATGGTTGCTGCTGATCACTGCCTCTTCCTTCTGATGTGTGTCAGTGAGTAGTGCAGGTTCTGTGGCAGCGTACTGCTGACTCACTGAAAGGTAGAAAAGCTTTGCTAGATGGGCACACTTTCAGTGTTAAATAGTCCAGTTTATAGCTTTGGCCATTATTATCCAGATATATTCAAACTCCCTCTTCAGGCTGCAGTAACCTGTATCAGTGTCTTGTAGCAGTAGTTATGATGTACAGCTCAACAAAGAGTCTGGAGAAGACACAGGTAGGAAAAAAAAATTAAAGAAAAGCTTTGCTTAATATAGCTTCATGGTAATTAAAATAGAAAGACCTTTTCTTTCACCTGCCTGTTTTGCTGAGGGTATCTCTTGGGCATGTTCTTAAGTAGATATCTCTCTTGCAGCAAGCCAGAGCGCCGCTCTTTCCGTGCCTATGCTGCTGTGCTTTATATTGATCCTAGGATGAGGATCTTCATCAATGGACACAAAGTACAAACCAAACGACTCTCATGCTGCCTCTACAAGCCAAGGTAAGGGTTGGATACAAAATCTGTGGATGTGTGGGACTGTTTGGAGTTGGAGAAAAGGTGTAGCATTTTGCTCTCCAGGTGTGTCCTGCATAATTCCATTTCTGACCCTAAAGCCAGAGAATAAGACTGTAAGAGAATGGCATGTGCTGGTGACATAATGGGAAGAGAAACACATAGAGGAAAATCTCATGCCTTTGAAAATTGCATGAGTCATTGATGCAGTTTGGCTCCCTTTCAGAGCAAACAAATTAAGATCCTGGTTGTACGAAATGCCATACTTATACAAAACTGTTAGGTAACTGTTGGTTTTTTGAGCACAAGAGGGAAATACATGTGGTGGGTGTTAGGATTATTTCCAAAAAACTAGACTGAGTGCTTTGAAGCTGTTGCTTTTATATGTAGCTAATCTAGGTTTGAGTTGAGATTGAGAAAAAGCTTTCCCTATATTCCTTTTAAATTTCCTTAAACAAAAAAATGTGACAGTGAGCTGGGGTGTGCTGTCAGTTGGCTGAACAGAGACTGGAAAAGGTTACTGGGATGAGAGGGGAAAGGGAAGCCTGTATTTAAGTCTGCTTGAGGCAGATTCTCTGGGAGCACACAGTCTGCATCCTAGATACCCTGGCATAATTTATTTGAATAAAATAGTAGTAATTTTGTAGAGTATTTGTGGAATTTTTAGTATAGCATTTTGGGCTCACTCTCAGCCTACCAGGCGCTGTTAGCAGCCACAGGCCAGTATCAGACCACTGACAGTGCCTGAAGAGCCTGACTGGTTTTAAACTTAGGCTTCCTCAGCTCCTCATGTGATGCTGTGTGAAATGGTATCAGAAACCTTGCCAAAATAAAAGTCTGTTACGCCCCCTGCTCCTCATGCTGGCCAGGCCAGTTGTTTCCCTGCAGAAGGCAAGGAATTTGCCACTGTAAATCTTGATTTACTGGGTAGACAATCTCTGGATTTTCAGATTTTTGACCTTGTCTTACCTACATATGAGGGCCGTGTGCTGCTTTCACTTGTGCTGCAGTCCATCAAAAGTACTGGGGAGAAAAACCAGAGGAGGACACAGGTTTTTATCTCATCAGAGACAAGCTTCTTGCAAGACTCATAGATAGGATACCATCATTTTGGGTGATGCTGCCAGCATCATGACAATATTAGGCGTCTAAGGTCATTTACCTCAGTGTCTTCTTTTTCAAGTGTTCAGTAATCTATTTTGAGGAGCCCCAGTGGATTAGTGCTGATGGCAGGTGTATCTCACAGATCCGCTTGTGCCACATCTGACCACACTCCTGTAGATCTGCTTGTGGTGATAGGCCAGTACAAATTCCCAAACACTGTAAAGACATACACATTTAAAATCCCCATTCCTGCAGCAGAGCAGTAAAGACTGTGCAAGGCCTTCCTGTAGAGCACAGTGTAAATCTTCTCAGACTTGTGGCAATTATTGTGGCTTTACTGGGCCTCTCTGGAGAGTGTCCAGACTGTTCCCTTCTGACTGGACTTCCCGATGCCATCTTTGGGCTCCAGAAGCTGCATGGCCATCAGGACAAGCCATCAAAGCCTTCACTGTGGGTTCTGAGAGCCAGCACAGCACTTGGGGTAGATGCCACACTGTGCCCTGGGCAGGTTGAGGAAACTCAGTCTTTTTCCTGAGAAGAGCTCAAATCTGCCCCTGGTTTTCCAAAGGGAAAACCAATAAATCAGTCCATACTGAAAGTGGAATTACTCTGCTTTTACTGCTGTAGATGTGGGATTTTTGTACATTTTTCTCCCTGAACCTGCTGAAAAGGGTTGCTTATGCCCTCACTTTCCAGCTCTAAGAGCTGGAGCCAGAGCTTACCATCCGCATTTATATACTAGGCTTTGAGTGCTCTGCAGGTTAATACTGGGTTAATCCCTTGCACTTGTACAGGCACTGCTTTGTGTGTGAATGCACGGGGGGGGGGGGACCTCCATTATGGTGCTCCTTTTGGGTCAGCTGATGTAGCATTGATGCTCAGCTCTTTAGCATGGTTGTGTTTCTGGCCCAGTAGCCTGGGGCAGGTAACTGTTGAACCCTCCTGGTCAAGCAAAGGGATGGGGAAGAGACAGCGGAGGTGCTGCTGCCTTACAGCCTGAATAGCTGGTGTGCTTGTGTGGGACATTTGAAGGGCTCTTTTCTTTTAGAAGGGGCTCCCTCCTGCTGTCAGTCAAGTTGCCTTTACCTCTGAAGGAAAAGCCTGTATTGTGGTTTGTCTGCAGGTTCTAGTGTTGATGTTAGTAGACAGTGAATGGAAATGCACTGTGGATTTAGAGTATGTAAGTGCCTTTACTGAAGAAGAGATTTTGCAGCCCTTGCACTGTTTTTCAGAAATAACAGTGCATCTTCTGAGCAGGACACTTGTTTTCTGTTCATCACCAGCCATGTTTCTGTGGGAGAGTCTTCTCCTCACCTTTCTGCAGCTGATAACATCCTGGTAGCAGGGTTGGGCTGGTTTTGTGCAGATCCTTCACCAGCATTTGCAGTTGTATTACCACATTCCCAGCTTCCCTGGGAGTGGCCTATGTCTCCTGAAGGATTGCTTCCATTTCTTCTCTTCCTCAGTACCTGTTGGAGCTTGTTTAGCAATATGGGCTGTGCAGGTAGAAATAGCCAGGCCACATGCAAGGCATGCACCTCCACAAGGGCACTCAAGGCAGTTGGAATGAGCGTCTTGAAGCTGGTGATGGCTCACAGTGCCATCATCTAGGACACCCCACAGTTGCTTGCAGTGCTCCCTACAGCAAAGGAGTGCTGTCCCTACAGTACCCCAAGTGCTGCCCTGCCCTCTCAGCTGGGCATGGGGAGGATAATTCAGCTTCACTCTGCTTCTGTGTCTTTTTATTTTCTACTTTGAAGTCGGGCAGATGTGGGTGAAGTAATGTAGCTATGCCAACATGTTGAAAGCAGCCTGTCTTTTCAGAGTCTGCTGTCTCCTAGCCCCAGATAGCTTTCATCAACCTTGCATAGGTTAGAGATGGCGTCACCAAAATCCTGACTGTAGATCCTGACATGATGAAATTACCAGCTGTTGTTTCTGAAAGTCTTAACACTTGCCTGCTTTTTCCCCAGGGAGGAAATCCTTATAAATAGCAGAAAATGAGTTTAGCAGAATGTATTTCCGAGAACTGTGCTTGTGGTATTTATTTTCTAGATTTAGGAGCAAAGCATTCCTGTTGGTGAGACTGTATCTGATGTCAGTACTGACATCCATGTTTGCTCACCCACAGAAACAAACCTAAACAAACTTTCCATCAGTACAAGGTTGTTGTTCGTGAATTCTGACAGTTTATCTGCCATTTGGGGGGAGCTTTGTCTCTCATTAGGATCTAAGTGTGATTCTGATCAGTTGGCCGGTCAAGTGTTACATCCCCACGTGTTTTTGTCTCTCTGTCAAAACAGCATTTCTAGTGGCTTTTGCTTTAGCTAAATTCTGGAAAAGTTTATCCCATCCATTTGGGGTAGGATTCTCCTTCTTGGTGTATCCAAAACCTCGTGTCTTAAGGTGATTTGAGTTCCTGCAGGCTCTGCTTGTCCTAGGTATCATCTTTCCTCATGGCGTGCTTGAAAGTGATACACATTCGAGAGCTTCTGCCTCACAAACACCCATCTCTTACTCTGCAGCAGTCAGTGGATTTGGATCTGTATTTTGCATGCTATGCAGGGAAGGTGAAACAAGCTGCTCCATCTCCAGCACAAGGTTGTGAGTCAGATGCGAAGCACATAGAAGTGTCCTGAAACTTTAGGTACTGATCAAATTGTTGCTCTGCTTTGAGCTAGCCCTGTGTGAGATGGACCTGTCAGACTGTACCTGTGGACAGCTGTTCACAGGAAAGGTTATTTACTGTGGTGGGAGGGTTTTGAGAAGTGTTCCATATATATTCACTCTTTTCTGTTTCTGAAGAAATTGTCTCTCTAAGTCTTGATATTTGCAACAAGAATATGGATATATTTCACCCCCACAGGTTAATGTATAAAAAGAGAGGATATTGTGGTTGCAGCTACCCCTAAATCATCTCTGACTTAAAAAGATTTTGCCTAGCTTCATCCCAAAACGTCCAGTTCATGATATGTAAACCTCCTCCATTTATTGAATCTGTTGGGGAGTAGCTTGTGGGGGCCTTGTTCTCTCAAGCAGTGATGGAATTTTGGTTTGACCTTACTGCTGAGTTTACTGATTAATAAATTTTGATCATCACAGGATGTACAAATACACTTCAAACCGTTTCAAGACCCGTGCAGAGCAAGAAGTGAAGAAAGCAGAGCACGTGGCGAGGATAGGTGAGTTGTCAGGATATGCATGTGCCCTCATTCATCTGTTGCTAAGGGAAGGACCAAACCCTTAATTGCTATGACCTGGGATTGCTTGCCTCTGGGATCATTGGGATTGCTCAGGAACTGAATTATTGCAGCAACTACAAATGACACAGACTTACATTCATGCAATGGAAGGAATGTACATTGTTCCCAGAGACCATTTCATCTGAGTAGCAGATGTACAGGATAACCCTTGGAGTCCCGGCAATTTGCCCCCACTCCAGCAGAAGCCTGGCTGAGCCCTGTCACCCTGCAGTTCTTCTCCCCCCTTTAACATATTATGAGCTTTTGGTTATGTTTTCGTTCTGTGGCTTTCCTGTTAAATCAGTTTAAAAAGTACATTATTATTCTGTCACTTTCATGTAAAGGGATTGGTCTGGGTGTACAAGGAAGCCCTGATTTGTTTGGTTTTAGCTCTTCCAGGCATACCTTTTGCCCATCTAATCTTACTTTCATGTTAAGTCCCGTAATCCTCTGGGAAAACTCGGTTTGTCAGTGGATATTCAGCATATAGAAATCACACAAGCATATAAATACAGCATTAAACTGTATTATAACCGCATTAAATCTCCAGAAATTTAACACACAAATTTAACCCTTGATGGAAAAATGCTGTAGTGAAGGAAGAATCTTGGAAGTTGTAAGTGATTCATATCACTGTATCTTCTGGTAGGTTTCATAAATCAACTACATGAATCAGGCAGGCACTGGAGGCATGTGTCCTCTGTCCATGTGTCAGAGCTGCTTTAGGCATGTCTGTGTATGGCTGCAGGTCAGATGCACAAGGGAGGATGCTACATTCAGTCTATACAGCATCACAGAGGACAGTGTGACTGTGACTATGCCCCAAAGGAAAGCAGCAGAGTGAATTGGTGTGAATTGCCGTGTTCCCTGTTCCTCCTTTAGGAAGTACAGCCTGGCAAGATAGACTTGATAAGATGAAGCTTAATCAGATTTTATTGTGTGCCTCAATCCTCATAGGTGAATTTATTTTTAGATTGAGTTCTATAGCCAGGGCACGTCTTGAGCACACATTCCCGCTGCTTTTCAAGAAGATGCAAAGAGCAGGATTTAGAGAGGCTTCTTCTGCGAAGCAGTCGATGAGGCTTTCATGACACTTAAAAATGGACTTTAGCGTCTGGCACTGAAAAATGGTGCCCATTGTTGTCATAGTGCTGAGAACAGGTCCTGTTGGCACTAAAATGTCACGTGTATCCATCAGCAAACCAGCCTGGTGCCTTTGGGTGTGCAAGGATCACTGAACCTGCAGTGTGCCCAGGTGGCCAGAAGGCCAGTGGCATCCTGGTCTGTGCTAGAAGTAGTGTGGCCAATAAGACCAGAGAAATGATTCTTCCCCCCAACCTGGTACTCAGTACTGTTGAGGCCACACCTCAAGTACTGTGTCCAGTTCTGGGCCCCTCATTTAAAGAAGGACATTGAGGTGTTAAGAGTGAGTCTAGAGAAGGGCAGTGGAGCTGGTGAAGGGCCTGGAGTGCATGTCCTGTGAGGAGGGCTGGGGTGGTTTAGCTAAGGGAGAAGGAGACTCAGGTAAAACTACCTGAAAGGAGGCTATAGCCAGGTGGGGATATGCCTCTGCTCCCAGGCAGGTAGTCACAGGATGAGAAGACATAGTCTGAAGGTATGCCTGGGGAGGTTTAAGTTGGACATTAGGATTAATTTCTTCACAGAAGGGGTCATTAGATACTGGAATGAACTGCCCAGGAAGGTGGTGGAGTCATCATCCCTGAAGATGTTTAATGAAGTACTGATGTGGCACTTAGTGCCATGGTCCAGTTGACATGGTGGTATTGGTCACAGGTTGCACTCTATGATCTCAGAGGTCTTTTCTAACCTAATTGATTCAGTGATTCTATGAACTGGCCCAGTGTTTCTGGGGTGCAGGGATCACCGAACCAACCCAGTACTTCAGGGAACACGAGGATCACAGAATGGGCCTGGTGCCTCTGGGGAAAAGAGGATGCTGAGCAAAGGACTTGGGACACTGTGATGAAAACTCCCAGCTGACCTCAGACTGTTACTGCAAGATTGGGTCACATGGAGCCTCCAAGACTAAAACGTACTTGGGACATTATCCTCAGGGCCATACATCTCATGGCTTTGCTTGTAGGAAAATAGATTTAATCTGTACTACCACCAAGCTTTCTTGTTCTCCTGCTGGAAGAAATGGTAAATTTCTCATGGTCTCCAGTACTCCAGAGGGATCCTCACCCAGGAATGATTTGCAGTTTGCTCTTTTAAACCCAGGAGTACATTTTGAGAAATGGTAGGTCTCAGCTGAGCAAACAGCAGTTCCAGAATGCCAGAGATACCTGCCTGCAACGAATGTGTTGGAGGCAGTCAGACTGAAAGATTGCTGAGTCTCTGGAAGTAGCTTATGAGCTTGTGGAATCAAAACAGGATAACCAAAAAATAGCTGGAGGGAGAAGATGTATGAGGAACAGTAACTATTGGTGACATGGCTTTGGCATATCTAAAAAGAGCCATGGCTCAGGAATGAAGACATACATATATTTAACATGAGGAAAAAACACTTTTCATTCCTCAGGAACTAACTTACTGCTTCATGCAATAAGCTGTAGTATCCAGATCCCTTAAGTGAGTGAGTGGACTTAGGAAAAAAATACCATTCCTGGGCAAGGTGGCTGTGAAAGACCGTAACCTGCTTTCTGTGTTCTTCTGAACTGAGACTGAGTACTGCGCTGAGGCACCTTGGTGTTGCGCTATTTGTGCAGCATTCGTGTCTGGAGTTTGGAAAGGACGAGGCAGATAGTCTGGGGTCAGCATGCAAGAATTCTCTTTATTCAAATTTTCTGACTCCATTTGTAGACACTGTACGTAAGTGGCCAATTATTGGCCAAAGGCTTGTCACCCCACTACTCTAGTTGGTGACCACCCCAATCACTCAAATGCTTCTCTCATAGCAAAAGAATGCAAACATTTTCTTATTTACATGAAAAAGTATGGGAACTCAGCTCAGAGTTCTAAAACATCAGAAGATTAGTCTAAAATATCAGAATGCAAGTTTAAGACATGCAAAAGCAGGGTGACATCTCACCCTGTTTACCATTATTAAAAAGAAAAAATTTAAAAAGAAAAATGAGCCATGTTCAGTCTCTCGTGGAAGGGCCATCAGAGTGATCACTCGATGCTTCATCCACTTGATGTCTTTCATGTTCTCCATGTTGGCTGGATTTTGCCTTTGCGGTCACAGGTCAGGACGGATACACTTGGCAGGTAGCCAACATGTCTGTGGAGACATAAGCATACCCACACTCCGAAGCA
>VWYP01001517.1:90794-115420 GCA_013400435.1 Pycnonotus jocosus | reverse complement strand
TCAATGACTTGCAAAATGCAACCCAAAAAGCAAAGCTCCTCAGTAACTGATGCAGCTCCTCAGTCCAGATGCAGGACCCTGGCAGGTACCTATCTGGGGGAGCACCTCACCTCCCCAGAGCAGCTCCTTGTGCAGGGTAAACCCCAAGGGCACAGAGGAGAGGTGCTACCAGCCCTCCTCACCCTCCACAGAGGAGACAGGGAGGGGACAGGCCATGCCAGCAAGCCTGGAGAATCAGGAGTGGAGCTGCCCCATGCCCACCTCCACAAGCCCCACATGCTCCCAGCCCCCCATCAGCTCCCCACATCCCCCAGGAGCTGGGACCCCTCAGTCCCAGTGCTGCTGCATGTGAGAAGTGCCCACATCCCATCCTGGGGAAAGGCTTTACTCCCATTCCCTCCTGCTTCAAACCCTTTAGAGGTTCCTGGCTGTCTTTGAGCAGCCATCAGCCCTGCCCAGGCTGCTTTCCCTGCCTGTTTGCAGTTCAGGATGTGTTTACAATGTGTGGTTTATCCACATTAAAGCAGTGTCACCATCCCACAGCCAACACACACCTGACCCCTCCTGCACAAACCCCAAAGCACCAAAGTCTCCCCCCTTGCCCACAGCAGCCACCCCTAAACCTGAGGGTTTGAAACCCTGCCCCGAGTCCTACAGCACAGATGTGGCTTAGCTGGGTTCCAGCTGCTGCAGGGAAACTGGAACTTGGAAATTTCCATCCTCTGAAGCATCTCACAGATACACAAAAGGACTAAAAAGGTGTCAAAAGAGATTGAATGGGAGCCAGGAATAGCATCCAGGGGAGGACCATGGCCAGACATCCCCCTTGGGCTGGCCCCCAGCAGCCTTGGCAGAGATGGATGGCAAGAGGTTCAGCCTGGAACAACCTTTCTTACCTGGCTTTGACTCCACTGTGCTAAGAAAACATCTCCCCAGTCTCCCTTCTGTACAAATTTACAGCAGCAGCAATTTGTGTCCCCACAAAGCTGAGGAGAATCCTTTGGCACCCAAGTGCTCAGACAGAACAAACACCCAAACTGAGAACTCCTCAATGACTTGCAAAATGCAACCAAGAAACCCCCCCACTACCAGGATTCAGCTTGGCACAGGGCACCTGCTCTGAAAAGTCCTTCAGGAGGAAAGCAGAGGCTGGGGAGCTCTGGCCTGGCCATGCACTGAGGATGCAGAACAGCCTCTGATCCCACTCTGAGCTACAGCACCAAGAATGGGCCTGTGGGCATTGGTGGATTGTGTCTGTGGGCAGTTCTTATGGCTCCAGGTGAGGGTATCTGAGCCCAGAAAGGACATGGAAAGATGCCCAAGTAAGATTTCTGAAGCACGTGCTTGGGTTGGTGCAGAACAGCTGAATGGATTTCAGCCTGGAGAAGAGAAGGGTCTGGGAAGAGCTCAGAGCCCTTTCCAGGGCATGAAGGGGCTCCAGGAGAGCTGGAGTGGCACTGGGGACAAGGGATGGAGGGACAGGACACAGAGAATGGCTTCCCACTGCCACAGGGCAGGGATGGATGGGAGATTGGGGAGAAGTTTTTCCTTATGAGGGTGGTGAGGCCCTGGCACAGGGTGCCCAGAGCAGCTGTGGCTGCCCCTGGATCCCTGGCAGTGTCCAAGGCCAGGCTGGACAGGGCTTGGAGCAGCCTGGGACAGTGGAAGGTGTCCCTGCCATGGCAGGGGTGGAATGAGATGGGCTTTAAGGTCCCTCCAACCCAAACCATTCTGTGACTCTGTGATCTACAGTTGTGCCAGATGTGCTGGAGCTGCCTTGGCAGGCAGAGCCCATCTCCCCAGCTCAGAGCCGCTGTACCCATGAATCCCCCGCCCGTGGCTGTGTGCAGCCCGCTGTGAATCCCCAGCACCCAGCGCTGCCCCACGGGGGAGCCCCGGGCCCGCAGCCCCCACTGAGGACAGAGACAACGCCTCAGGAGGGGCTTGAACCCACCCAGCCCGGCACAGGGGGCACCTGCAGCCAGCCCAGCCCCACAGCCTGGAACAGCCCGTGGGGGGCAGGAGAGTGGGACAAGGCTCCTCTGCCAGGGCCACAGGACACTGCAGGCTGGAGCCCCTCTGCTCTGCAGCCAGGCTGGGAGAGCTGGGGGGGCTCATCTGGAGAGGACAAGGCTCCAGGGAGAGCTTGGAGTCCCCTCCAGGGCCTAAGGGCACTGGATATATGTATAGAGAGAGAGACTTTTTTTCCATGGAGAGAGAATGATAGGACAAGAGGGAACCATACCAAACTAAAACAAGACAGAGATGGATGGGAGATTGGGGAGAAGTTTTTCCTTATGAGGGTGGTGAGGCCCTGGCACAGGGTGCCCAGAGCAGCTGTGGCTGCCCCTGGATCCCTGGGGGTGTCCAAGGCCAGGCTGGATGGGGCTTGGAGCAGCCTGGGACAGTGGAAGGTGTCCTTGTCATGGCAGGAGGTGGGACAAGATCAGCTTTATGGTCCCTTCCAACCCAAACAAGTCTGGGATTCCATAACTCCTCTCTGGCACCATCACCTGTGCCAGGGCTTTATCCTCCTCAGCTTAGAGAGATGTTCTCCATCTCAGCAAACCTCCAGATCTGGGTTGTTGCTGTCCCCGTCTTGAGCAGCCAGGGCAAAGCTCCTTCTGCTTTTCCACTCTTTGAAGCTCTGCAGCCCCCAGCTGTTCCCAGGCCTCTGTGCCCCCCCATGGGCCAGCCCTGCAGAGATCCAGTGGCAGTGACAGCTCAGTCCTGCACAGAGAAGCCAACAGCCCTGGTGGGTCAGAGGATTCCTCTACAGCCACCATCCAACCAGCAGGACCCAATGCCATCCCAATCAGGACATGCCTGCTCAGGTCCATCAGGTTCCAGCTTGGTCCTTCCCAGGGCTGATCCAGAGGCTTTGGGAGAGCAGCAGTGTCCAGAGCCCTGTGGAGCTGCCCAGGGAGGGCCCTGCAGCCCCAGCAGCTCCTCCCTGTCCACCTGGGCAGGTGCTCAGGTCCACAGGTGAGCAGCTCCTCAGGTCCACCCGGGCACTGAGCGCTGCTGGGGCCCAGCCCCACACATTGGGTTCCCCCTCCTGCCTGCAGGCCCTTGGCTGCTCCTGAAGGGAACACACCCTGCTGCCTGCAGCTGGATGGACCTTGGGATTCCCTCCTCCTCTGCCTGGCTCCTGCAGGTCCCTGTTAGCTGGGATAGCACAGCTTTGTGATCACAGCACCAAAAATTTGCCCTCTGGTGCAAAACTTTCTCTGACCCTCACCCCCACACTTCTCTCAATTCCCCTCTCCATGTTCCCTCCTTAGGTCCAACTGTTCCCTCAGTGTTCCTCAGGTCAGCCACACAGATGGGTATTTTAGCCTCCAAGTCTTTTCCCAGACAATCACAATCTCTCCTGGTGTTCTCCATTTACAGTAAAGCAGTTCCCTGCTGGCCTCCCACCACATCCCACGGGCACCTCAATTCCTGCAGGAGCAGATGGACACTGGGGGGCTGGGAGAGGCTTTGCTCGTCCCCTGCCACCACCCTCCCCTCATCCCAGCCTCCCTGCAGCCACAAGGTTCCCCCTCAGCCTCACCCCACACATCCATCCCTGTCCCCACAGGCACGTGCAGGGTCACAGCCACACTGCCCCCAGTCCCCTCCGTGCCTGCTCCCTCCCAGCCCTTGGCAGGAGCCTTTGGAAAGATGTCAGACAAGGAGAGCACGTTGTTCTCCTGCCCAGCAGGATGGCATTGAGCTCAAAAACATCACACTGGGAACATGAAGGGCAGCATGAGCATTCCCTCTTCACCTCAGATGCCTTGGTCCCCAGCCTGTGAGAAGGTCTGACACCAGCCCAGGTGAGCTCTGTCACCTTGTCCTGCCAACCTGACCTCAGCTGTCCCACGCCACGGCAGAGCAGCACCAGGAAGCACCAGCTCCTCATCTCAAGTGCTGTGTCCAGTTCTGGGCCCCTCACAAGAGAGACCTTAAGGGGCTGGAGCACGTCCAGACAAGGGAATGGAGCTGGGGAAGGGGCTGGAGCACCAGGAATGGCTGAGGGAGATGGGAAAGGGGCTCAGCCTCCAGAAAAGGAGGCTCAGGGGACACCTTGTGGCTCTGCACAACTCCCTGACAGGAGGGGATAGCCAGGGGGATCAGGCTCTGCTCTTTGGGAAAAACAGACAGGATGAGAAGAAACAGCCCCAAGTTGCACTAGCGGTTTCAGATTGGACATTTCAGAAAATTTCTTCACTGCAAGGGTTGCCAGGCATTGGGAGGGGCTCCTCAGGCAGGTGGTGGAGTCCCCATCCCTAAAGGTGGTCAAGAAATGCCTGGATGTGGCACTCAGTGCTACAGTCTAGTTGACAAGGCAGTGATCAGTCACAGGCTGGAGTTGATGATCTTGGAGGTCTTTTCCAACCTGAATGGTTCTGCAGCTCAGGAAGGGAAGAGCTAAGAGGTCTGAACCTGCTGGTGGAGGAAATCACCAAGGACTGACTATGGCAGCCTGCTCCCAGGGAAACTGCTGGGACACGTCCACTCCTGTCCCTGTGGCACAGATGACAGGTCCAGCCCAGAGCCTGCCTGACCAGGGAGGGCAGGAAGGGCTGCTCCAGGCTGGCTGGACCGGTCCCTTCCTGGGGACAGGCCCTGTAGGGCTCTGCTGGTGACTTCAGACACCTCTGTCCAGACAGGTGGGTGCTGTCCTGCCCTGAGCCAGCCTGGCAAGCTCGGGCTGTCGAGCTGGTGTGCTCAGCTCCACTGACCTGACCTGGAGTTCCCCAGGGATGCTGAGCCAGGGAAAAGGAGCCAAGCCCAGGCTGAGGCACCACTGAAGCAGACAGAGCAGACAGCAGCTCGTCATTGACACGGAGTGTGACAGCCAGGCTGGAGCTGCCAAGTGAAGAATTGGGTCAAGTGGGGAAAAACAGGAGAGCAAAGGCAGTCAGGGTGGGATGATCTCATGGGAACACACTCACGTGAGGGCAGTGATCCTGTGTGACACCTCCACAAGCTTTGGGATCCCCCCCCCCCGAAAGGAACCTGTAGTGTGGGGCTCTCCCAGCTCCCTGCTCTCCTGCAGCCAGCCCAGCCTTAATTGACACGTGTTGAATGTGTGTTTGGGCAATTATGGATTTACATGATGTCAGCAGTTGCCAGGAGCCCAGACATCTGCTCGCTCATCATGCCCGAGCCAGGCAGCACAGAGACATCTGACCCTGCTGACAGGCAGCACAGGGCCTCCCCTCCACAGCTCCATCCTCCCTGGCATCATGGCCTGCAGGGGACAGCAGTGACCTCCTGCCCACGGTGCCAGCCCCTGATCTGGGGTTAGCAGAGCAGCTTGAGCTTATTCTGCAAAACTGTACCCTGGAAATGGAGATCAGCATCCCTGCGGCTCCAGAGGCATCGTGCCACATGTCAGAAATGAATCATGAGAAGGTTAGGAGGGGAAAAAGAAGCCACTAAACTGACAGGGAGTCGTCCCCTAAGCCAGGCTGGAGTCAGGCAGCGATGGAATCTCACCAGGACAGCTGCCAGTGCCGAGAGCAGCCGGGGCAGAGCCCATCCCGAGAGACCAAACCCTCCTTCCAGCCTGCTCTGGCCCCAACCCTTCTAGCACCAGAAAAAACCAGGGAAGAGGAGCACAACCTCTGCTGCATCCCAGGGCAGCGTCCTCCCTGCTCCCTCTCACACAGCAGGACATGGTCCTTTTGCCAGACATGGGAAATTTGGGGCCACTTTAAACAAGGTTTCACTTCTACCCTTTTGAGTGACACCTCCCAGCTGAGTAAATAAGACCAGGAATGAGTTGCTGTGTCCCTCAGAAGCCAAACAACACCTTCCACAACCTCATTAATGCTCAAACGAAGATGCCCCAGCTGGCAGGCAGGAGAGCCCTGAGTCAGCCCCTGCAAGCACCCAGTGCCTCCCCAGATGGAAGCACAGCCCAGACCCCACAGAGCAGGGAGAGGGAAGAGCCAGCAGACTCTGCAGCCCCCAGTCCCCCTGGTTTCTCCCACTGGAGCAGGATGGGACCAGCAGCAGCACCACAGGCATCACGTGCCACCACTGAGCCCTGGTGTCACAGCACTGTCCTTGGGGCAGACCATGTCCTGCCTGCCAGTGCTCGGGGGACTTTCCTGCTTTCCCTGGCACCCACGGGCCCCTCCCATCTCACCTCCAAAAGCCAAGCCCCATTGATGCCCTCAGCCAGGCCAGGGCCTTGGCTGCACCTGCCCAGCAGCTCCACAGCCCATGGAGTGACACAGGGATGATGCTGTTCCAGAGCTCTCCAGTTCCAGCCCAATTCCCTCACTCTCTCCCTGGCACAGCCACCCAGCAGCACAAGCAGTTTCTCTGTCAGTGGTGGAAAACCATCCTCTGCTCCCAGGCTCTCTGAGAGCCATCCCTGCTGCTCACCAGTCCCCTCCTGACTGGGGACAGCTGTCACACAGCACCTTCCTGCCAGCACAGCCACACTGGCTGCAGGCTCACAGGGACCCCAAAACTCAGCCCAGAGCACAGGATCCCATGGGTGTGGCACCTGGGTGCACCAAGGACAGATCTTCGTGGCAGGACCCACAGCAAACCAGGCATTCCCTGTGCCTGCACAGCCAAACCCACCCCACTGCCTGATCCCTGCCCACTGCTTCAGGGAAGGGCCCAGGGGTCTGGAAGTCCATTGGGGCTTCCTGCACAGCCAAAGGCTGCTCAGCTTGTTCCCTCCACCACTCCAGGCAGCCCCATAAAGCCAGGAATGTGCCTCTTCCAGGGAAATAGCAACCTTTCAAAAGGCATGGCTTGCACAGTCAGCAGAGTGGGGAATGCAGCAGGAGTGGAGACAAGGGAAATTCATGATCTGATGGCACAGCTGGGGCTTTCAGCTCTTCCAGCAAAGTCCAGCAAGGAGCACTGGTTGGACAGGAGAAGGCTGGGCAGAAAGCAGGTGCTCATCACTCAGCACACAACATCCTCCAGTGCCATGGCACGCAATGAGCCAGCCCTAGGCAGGCACTGAAGGGCTAAAGCCACCCCCAGAACATCCTCCCCATCCTCCAGGCAGACAGGGAAGGCTCCTTCCCACCAGCAGGATGTCACCTGAGCCAAAGACCCAGAATTGGGAAGGGCACTAAGAAACTAGAGCCAAGGCCACAATGTACCCAGGCAGGGTTGGTGTCACCCTGAAGGACACTCAGCCCTCCTGTGCCAGCCTGAGTGTCCCTGTCACAAAACAGCCACAGCCTAAGGAGGACCCAAGGCACTCAGGCTCCCTGGGCACAACTGCCAGAGGGCAAAGCTGCTCCTGCAGCGTTCCACAGCCAGCTCAGCCACACACCGAGCCCACAGCCCAGCCAGAGCACTGCAGGGACTCTCAGGGTGCAGGAGCTTTGGGGCTCCCCTCTTTTGACCCTGCTTCCCAGAGCCAAGCAGGGAAGTGGGAATCAAAAGAGTCAACAGAGCTTGAAGGCATCTTCCTTCCCCAGGGAAGGGTTTGGGTGATCTTGGGCAGAGAAACCCCAAATCAGTGTTTGGTGATGCCCAGGGACACCCTGGGGTGCTCTCCTGCCCCAGGACAGGGTGGTGTGGGCAGCAGGAGCTCCCACCGAGCTGTCTGGGAGGATGTGGGAATGCCAGGGCAGGCAGGCAGGGCTCAGGCAGGGATGCAGGCAGGGATGCGCTGGGAATGGTACCCGGGAAGCTCCACCTCTGCCGGTTGCTTAGCGACCAGCATCCCGCAGGAGCCACTGCGCCCGCACGGCCCTGCCGGCAGCACCGGCCCTGCTGCAGAGCCGGCAGCACCGGGAACCGCCCGGGAACCGCCCGGGAACCGCCCGGGAACCGCCCGGGAACCGCCCCTGGTGCCCAGCAGCCTCCCCCTTCCCGCTGCAGCACTGGGATGGCTCCATTGGGATGTGCTCCTCTGCAGAGCTCAGCCCCACCTCGGCCCAAAGGCCTCCAGGAAAGGGAGCAGCACTTCCAGATGAGACCCTCCCAGCCCAGGTCCAGCTGCTGCCTCCAGAAACTGATAAATGCTATGTAGGGAAGGGAAAGAACACATGGAAACACCTTCATCACATCTGAGTCCATCTCAAGAGCCAGTCCAGCTGACTGGGATCCCAGAATGGTTTGGCTTGGAAGGGATCTTAAAGCTCAGTCAGTTCCACCCCTGCCCTGGGCAGGGACACCTTCCGCCATCCCAAGCTGCTCCAAGCCCCAATGTCCATCCTGGCCTTGGACACTGCCAGGGATCCAGGGGCAGCCACAGCTGCTCTGGGCACCCTGTGCCAGGGCCTGCCCACCCTCCCAGGGAACAATTCCTGCCCAATCTCCCATCCATCCCTGCCCTCTGGCAGTGGAAGCCATTCCCTGTGTCCTGTCCCTCCATCCCTTGTCCCCAGTTCCTCTCCAGCTCTCCTGGAGCCCCTTCAGGCACTGAAAGCGGCTCTGAGGCCTCTCTGGAGGCTTCTCTTCTCCAGGCTGAACACCCTCAGCCAACAGAGACCAACATCCCTCCAAACACCTCAAAATCCATTTGCATGGGAGAAAATGCTACAAGTTCACAGGAGAAGAGCAGCAGATCTGTAAGTGAAACAGGCAGGAGCTCGAGGAAGAGAATCACTCTTGCAAATGTCTTTTTGGGCCCATAAATTTTGCAATTTATGCTGCTGTTCATCTCCCCTCCAGGGAAGACAGATTACCAAGGTGGAAAGAGGAGCAGGAAACTGCTGTACTAACCATGGAAAACCACAGCTGGATAATAGATCTTTGGAGGCTTCCTTAAACTATCCCCAGCACTGGTGTTTCTAGCAGACTGACCTCTCACAGGTCAGAGGCAGACAGTAAACACAAGCTTTCCCTTTGACTTGGCACCTAAAAATCTGACTGATCACCAGTGCCACAGGAGATCAATGTACCCATGGAGGCTTCCATGAGCTTCCCACCTTAGCACTGCCCCCTTGCACCCTGGCACTGCCCCCTGGGCACCCCGAGAGCTGCAGTTGGCTGCTCCCCAAAGTCCCCAGCTCCCCCCCAGCCAGGGCACCCATCCCTGCTGGCATATGGATGTGCCAGGTGCTGGGGCACAGCATCAAACCCTAAGGTTTTTCAGGGAAGGGAATGAGAATAGCTTAGGTGGGTTGGTTTGGGTTTGGTTTGGTTTTTTTTTAAGATATGGTACAGAGATATTTTTTGCAACAAAATGCCTGTTGCTATAAGGGTTTTAAACCAAAATAAACATCCCCAAAAATCCATTCTTCCCTGAGTGCAGCTTCACCAAGGCTCAGGGGAGCTGGTCATAGGCCCCACTAGGGCCAGGGCACCCCCAGGAGCCCAAAAGGCTGCTCTGCCAAGGCCTGTGAGGTGCAGCTGGCACTGGTTTCTGCCAGACCGAGGTGCTGACACCTCTCCAAGCACTGCCTTGATCCAGGCCTGACACCACAAACAATGCCACTGCTTGGGATTTATTCCATTTGCTTTGTATCACTCCCACAGACAAAGCTGAACACTCCTTTCTTGCCCTGCTGAGCTGCCAGTTCGGCTGTGACTCAGGGTGGGCACAGCTCTGCTCCCCTCCTGGACCCCCCTGCCCACCCTGTGCCCCCCAGCCTGGGAGCCTCGGCCAGGTGTGCCCGCAGCTCTGCCACTCCAGGGCACCCTGGCACTGATCCCTGCTCCAGCAGGGAGCTGAGTCATCCCAGCAGGGCACAGCCCCAATCCTGGCCAGGAGCTGCACAAACCCATTCCAGGAGCGGCTCTGGGATCTATCACTGAGCCCCTCGGCTCCTGCTGAGCTGCTCCAGCCTCTGCTCCCCCATCCTGCTCCCTCCAAGGCCTCACCACACAGAGACCCCCACACCAGCCCCCTCCCAGGCAGACATTTTTCTGGAAAGCAAATATTGCTGCTTTTCCCTCGCTCTCCCCCAGCCCTTCCATTTTTCCTCCTGGACAAACCTGAACACAGCAGTTGTTTTTCCGTGCTGTTTAATGTCTCCCCAGCTCCCAGAGGATGTTCACCAGCACCTGCAGAAGCTCAGCTGCCTTTGATGTGTCTCAAATTCTACCCCCAGGCAGGTGACAAGTATTCAGGGAACTTGGACAATTAAATGACAAGAGAAGGAAGGGCTGCAGGAAAAGCTTAAAAACATAGTAATAAATAAATAAAGGGGAAACAAAAAGCAAACCTGAGCAAAGCCTCCCCACCACACCCAAGGGCAGAGCCCGAGGAGGGCAGAGCCTGAGAGAACCACCAGAGCCTCCTGCTCTGAGAGGAGAGTCCCAACCAGGAACCCTGAGCCCCACAATGGGAGCAGGGATCCCACAGCCAGCCTGGGAACGGGGATCCCACAGCCAGGCTGGGAATGGGGATCCCACAGCCACAGCCAGGCTGGGAACTGGGATCCCACAGCCAGGCTGGGAACTGGGATCCCACAGCCACAGCCAGGCTGGGAACAGGGATCCCACAGCCACAGCCAGGCTGGGAACAGGGATCCCACAGCCAGCCTGGGAACAGGGATCCCACAGCCAGGCTGGGAATGGGGATCCCACAGCCACAGCCAGGCTGGGAACGGGGATCCCACAGCCAGGCTGGGAACGGGGATCCCACAGCCACAGCCAGGCTGGGAGCAGGGATCCCACTGTCACAGCTGCTCTGGTCCCAACACAGCAAATCTCAACACAGCAATCTGTGTCCAGGAGATCCTGGACCATGCAGCAGCCCTGGGCAGAGGCTGGCACAGCTCCTGCCCTCCCAGCTGAACAGGGAAAGCTTCAGGCAGGGCCAGGAACAGAAAGTCAGAGGTGGCTCCAGCTCAGCCAGGGCCACCCCAGACTGAGCCCTCTGTCCCACCCAGGCTGGGCTGGCACAGCACAGCTTCTGCTCCCCAGTCCCTGTCACCCCTTGGGGACCTGAGGGTGGTCTGTGACTGTTCCCTTCTGAAAGAGGAGAGGAGCCTGGACTGTCCAAGAGCTGGGGCTGCTCATCTTGGTCACCAGGGGAACGAGCTGAGTGGTGACAAGGCCACCTGCCCCCTCAGACAGCATCACCCTGCTGGGACCAGCACACCTGGAGATGCCTCTGGAGCGTGGGCCCTGCTCCATGCCAGGAGCACCCACAGCCACCCAACCCTTCCCAGCCTGCCCTGACCTCAGGGCACCACCCAGGGCAGCCACAGCCACCAGGAGCCACTGAGGAGGGTGCTGACAGCACCAAGGCCTCCTGGCACACACATGGCTCAGGACTGTGTCCCCTAAACAGCCTCAGAGACTGTCCCTGGGGCTGGCCCTGGTGGCAGCAAAGGGGGACACAATCCAGTCAGGGTCTGTCCCTGGTGGCAGCAAAGGGTGACACAATCCTCCCGCGGCCGCAGCATCTGCCACATCCCCCGGCTCTGTCTCCCCGGCAACCCCGGCACCTCCACTTGCAGCTGAGCAGGCTTGTGCACAAAAGCCGAGCTGAATCCCCAGCAGGATTAGGGCAGTCCTCTCCTTCCCTCATGCTCCCGAATCCATCCGGCCCCAATTTCCCATCCAGCACCCATCCCGAAGCACAGCCTGGCAGCGAGGGACAGAGCAGTGCTCCCACCCCAGGGGCTGCACTGGCCTCGCTGGGATTTTGGCTGGAGGAAGGTGGGGCCCGTGGAGCAGCTGGAGTGACAATGCTGTCCCAGCACTGGCTGCCTTCAGTGACAGCATGCACATGGCAGCTGGACAGGTGACACCAGTGGCAACCAGACCCAAGCTCCCACTCCATCCAGCAAGCCCAGGGGCCTGAGGCTCTGAAAGCTTCTCCACAGTGCAGAGCTGCCTCCAATGCCCCACCAAGTGTCCTGCCTGCAGGGGTCCCACAATAAAGGAACCAAGGGCTGTGGGAAACGGGATGGAAGAAGCCAGAGAGGTGCTGTTGGCAGATGATGCCCCAGAGCACACGTGCATCAGGGCAGGTGCTCTCCCAAACAGGGTCCAGCCTCTGCTGTTCCCCTGGGAGCAAGTCCTGCAGATCCCCAGGCCACACTGGGCCTGCTCAGGTGCTGCCCACAGCTCCACATCCCTCGGGCCCTGCTGTGCCAGAAAAGCTGTTGAAACCCCAGTCCCGGGTGGCAAATCCTCCTCCGCAGAGATCTGAGAGCAGACAGCTCTTCCTCCCCACCCAGCCCCACAGGGATCCCCAGTGCAGCAAGGCAGGAGCCCAGGCCAGCCCTGCAAACCCTTGGCCAGGGGAGGGTGGGACATTGGGGGGAACAGAGCTCTCCATCAGCTGCCGAGGGCTCGTGTGAGCACGGGGCCAGCAGAGCAGCACAGCTGCATCTCCCCAGGAAAGGCCCAGCTCCTGCTGCCTGAGCACACAGCCCTGCACGCCACAGGAGGGGCAGGATCCCAGCTGCCTCTGGGAAAAGCAGGCTCCAACAGGGATCAGACCTGGGTGGGCACCCCAGCCTGCCCCGCCGTGACCCAGCACGGGGGAAGCCCAGCTCCTGAGTGCTGTCATGCACAAGAGGTTAAAGGCTCAGCCAAGGCAAGCAGGGGTTTGGCCAGCAGCCAGCCTTTCCCAAGAGTTTGAGGGAGCTGGCAGCTCCCCCAGCCTTCAGGGCCCACATTGCCACATACCACAAACCTGTTTGCTCAGCCTAAGCAGCTGGGATGGCACAGAGCAAGGCTCGTTGACCAAGGCATGTCTCGCAGCCAGGATGGGCCCCAAATCAAGAGGAAAGTGCAGCAGCAGCCCCGGGGCAGGGCAGGCACAGGCAGGGCACTGCCCTGGTACCCACAGGCAGCACTGCCAGCTCTCACTGACTGTGGCTGGGCTGTGCCTGGGTCCTGCTGCAGTGAGGGGTGGAAGGCAGGGAGCACAGAACAGCCTCATCCCCCCAGCTACTCCATAAAACAGCCCAACAGCTTTCCTCAGGCCAAAGGGGATCTGTGCAGTGCCCTGGGCCAATTCCTCTTATAGGAACCTAATCCTGCCCAGGGTGTTGAGGGGGCACCTCAGCAGGTGCTCCATGCTCACCTGAGCTTTGCAGGCATTACAAACGGCCTGTGAGCAGGGCTATGGGACTGAATCCCCCCAGTGACACATCCTGACAGCCCCTGGGCTCTGCCTGGGGCCAGGAGCTGGCCCTGCCCTGCCCTGCTGACCCCCCGTGCTTTTTGGGATGGGGAGTGACTGTCCAAAAGCTGCCACAGCCAAGTCAGCCCAGGCAGAGACCAGGAGCACCAGCACTGCAGCCATCCCTCCCCTCCTGCTCCAGCACAGCAAGGGCAGCAGAGCCCCGGAATGTTCTGGTGCAGCAGGGGAGGGAGGCTGACCCAAAGGCTGTGATGGCAGCAGAGCCCAGTTCAGGTGTCACTGCCATCATGGAGCACCAGCAAGGACCTGGGCTGTGCTCCAGGAGCAGGCAGGGGGGCTGCAGCCCTTGCAACACCCCTCTCCAGGGAATGCTCTGCCCCTGCCAGTGACTGGCAGAGAGCTGCTCCCATCCTTCTTCCTGCCTGCAGAGGAAGGCAGAGACCACGGGTCCAGCTGCCTTGTGCTGGGATGTGGCAGCCAGGGGAGATCAGCTGCTCCCTGGGCAAGAACACAGGGCTAAAGACCCTGGAAGCAGTGGGCTGGAAGAGCAGGGGAGCTCGAGGAGGGGAATTGTACCCAGAGCAAGGGAAGCCACCAAAAGGAGCCCAGTCCTGGCACAGGCTCAGCCTTGCCTCCTCCCATTTTCTTCCATCCAAAGGAAGGGTCAAGCACTCTCCCCACCATCATCATCCTCTGCTCTGCAGCCCCACAAGGGCCCTGTCAGGGTACAAAGTGGTGACAAAGTGTAATTTTCCCCAAGGTAATGGTGACACCTTGTGCACCACTTTGAGGAGGATAGGGTAGCTCAGCTGGAAGGGACCTACAGTGACCATCAGGCCAACTGATGGATGACCATGTCCTTTGAGCAAGCTCCCATGGAATCAGCCCCCACCAAGCCCAGCAGCCAGGAACCCTGCCCAGGAGGTGGGATCCAGCAGCAGCTGAGAGGGGGCTGCTGGAATCCAGAGACAGGAGAAGCTCATTGCCAGCACAATCCCTGTGCCACGACCTAAGTGTCACCAACCCTTCCTGAAGCAGGGGGCTACCTCCCTGGGCACACAGCAACAGCTGGGCTGGGCTGGGCTGGCAAGGATCTGCTTGCCCAGACCTGTGGGGGAGCTGGGACCTGCAGGGGACAGGCACAGGCTGGGAGAGCCTGCCCAGAGTGCAGGGACACAAAGCAGCTCTGCTGCAGCTGCCCCAAGTCCCAGAAGCCACGAGATGCAAGAGGGAATTGTGAAACCAAAGACACCCAGACCTGGGCCATGGCCCCCAGCTGCACCTGGGCCATCAAAGGCAGCAGCAAGGGCAAGGGGCTGGCTGGGTACCAGGGGTCACCATGGGGATGGCACACGTCCTCCTGCTCCTCATGCCACCCCAGCAGCACAGACCCAAACAGGGAATGGCACCCCATCCAGGGGCAGAGCTCCCAGGGCACTGCCCAGGAGCAGAACCCCCCAGTGGGTACCCAGCCTCCCAGGCACAGAGCCCAGGGCACCCTGAGGCCATGCAGGAGCACACAAAATCCACATGAAATCCACCACTGATGTTGGGCCTGCAGCTCTGCCTCAACCAGCTCCAGCCCGGTCACTCCGCTCCCAAATTCCTGAGTGAATTTGGGAATTTGAATCAGTGAATCCCTGCCCTTCTCCTGGCTCTCCTACAGACCTGCACCCCTGGGCATGGGTGGAGTTGGCATCTTGCAAAGTGCCTTAAGGGGGAAAGCTGGTGAGAAACTGCTCATAAAACATGGAGACCCACCCTGCTGCCAGCCAGAGCCAGCTCCAGCCCCGAGGAGCCCATCAGAGCCCTCAGCAGAGACTCAGATCCCCTGCCCACATCCACACCCACAATCATGGAATATCCTGAGCAGGGAGGAACCCACAAGGATCATCCAATCCAACCCTTGGTCCTGCAAAAGACACCCCAATAATCCCACCCTGTTCCTGGGAGTGTTTTCCAAACATTCCTGGAGCTCTGGCAGCCTTGGGGCTCTGACCATTCCCTGGGGAGCCTGGGCAGTGCCCAGCACCCTCTGGATGAAGAGCCTGCACTCATTGCTTTGTGTGAGTAGGAGCCAAACCCCGTGGCCAGCAGGGTCTGAGCCCTGTGGTGCACACTGCCACACACTTCTGTCACCTGGGAAAGAGCCAGGACAGCAGGGTGCAGCTATAGAGCTCCTCATCCCAGTTTTCAGATAAGGACATTGTCCTCCCACCTCAGCCCAGGGTGGGGGTCATGCTGCAGCTCTGCCCAGGCTCACCTCACATCAGAGAGCCAAAGCAGGAGCAGGACCTTGTCCCCACAGCCATCCCCAGCCCCTTCCTGCTGGAAGCAGCTCACATCTGGTTTCACATGGATGTCACTGTGCCGTGCAGCGTGGCTCTGGAATGGAGCAATCCAACCAGCTGGAGGGACCCTGGGGTCCCTGACAAGGCCTGCACCACAAGCCCTCGACTCTTTCAAGCATCACAGCAATTGAATTCTGCGCTCAGACCTCTCCCATGCTCTGCTCCCAGTTGCCCGGCCGTGCCAGCCTTCCTGGGATGCACCTCAGGCCAGCTGTGCCCAGCCCTGTGAGCCCAGGGAGCTGAGCCCTGGGCAGGATCCACAGCCAGCAAAACAGCACAGCTGGTTTGCAAACACACTGCCTTCCTCAGATCCTGCACACAGCACAGACCACAGAGACCCAGAGTGGGGAAACCCTGCGCTGAGTGTGACACCCCAAACCCGCCCCGTCAGGGCACAGGGATCTGGGCACTGTGGGAGCCTTTCTGCTGGCAAAGGGGCTGCTGCCCCAGCCCCAGCTAAACCAGCAATCCCAGCACAAAGAAAGCCACAACAAGCCCAAGCCCAGGAGTGGAGTGTTTTGGTGACAGCAGGCCAGATTCCCAGGGGTTCCTGGCAGACAAGGCTCTCCCTGCAGCACCTCTCCGTGCTGAGCAACCTTTTCTGTGCTGCAAAACCCACTCAGCCTCATGTGGGATGTGGAAAGGAGAACAAAAGGTTTCAGGATAAACTCACGCTGCTTCCAGGGGCTGCTCTCAGCGCTCGGCTTGGGCACAATTTACAACCTGCAAAGAAAAAATCAGATTTGGTTAAAAAGAAGGGAAAAGTCCTTCCCAGAGATGATGGCAAGCGCTCGGAAGGACAGCTACAGCTGTCACCAGAGGGTGCCTGCCCGGCTGCAGGGCTGTGTTTGGATTTCACACAAACCTCCCTGCTGGAAATGGGAGCTGGGGATTGCTTTAGACGTCGTTTTGCTCTCCTGATGTGCAGCCAGCCCCGCTCCTTCCTGGAGAACAGCAAATATTTACTACGGCAGCACCACAGAGCCCACACACCTCCGAGTGCCACCGGATCCCCTGGGCACGGCCCGAGGTCTCCTTTCAGGCCATCTGTGCCACCCCTTTGTCACCCGTGCCCGAGGCTGGAGGGCAGCATCTGGTGAGCAGCAGGGCTTTGGCTGCNGGGGCAGTGCTGCGGGACCCCCGGAGCGGGGCAGTGCTGCGGGACCCTCGGAGCGGGGCAGTGCTGCGGGACCCCCGGGGCAGCCCTGGAGCGGGGCAGTGCTGCGGGACCCCCGGGGCGGGGCGGTGCTGCGAGACCCCCGGGGCGGGGCAGTGCTGCGGGACCCCCGGAGCGGGGCAGTGCTGCGGGACCCTCGGAGCGGGGCAGTGCTGCGGGACCCCCGGGGCAGCCCTGGAGCGGGGCAGTGCTGCGGGACCCCCGGAGCAGCCCTGGAGCGGGGCGGTGCTGCGGGACCCCCGGGGCAGCCCCGCTCCCCCAGCCATGGCAGGAGGGAAACCAGCAGCGAGCAGGGACTGCCCCAGCCTGCAGAAACATTGTCAGAGCCTCTTTTTAGGTGACAGCTGCACCTAAGGGGGGAGGAGAATCTGCCCGGTGGCACTGCAGTGTCACCGAGGAGGAAGCACGGTGTGGCACAGCAGGGATACCCCCCAGTGCTCCAAGGGTTAATTTTCACACATCCTTGGACAGGCAAGGCCCGGCCTCCCCCCAGGCACAAGCAAAGCAGGCCTATGCAAAGCTCCTGTCTCTCCCATGGATTCAGCAAAATCCTTTCCCTCTCCACAAGCAAACATCAGCTGTGTGCAGCCACAGCCTGCCCTGAGCACCACCAACCCCCAGCAGCTTTCCCAGCAGGCACAAAAGCTGCTCTGCTTGTCTCCTGGACCCAGCCACAAAACCCGATGCAACAAGGCTGTGAGCTTCAGCACCTCCAAGGAAAGAACCCCACCTTTGGGCAGGTGATGTGCATGAGAGATAAGGTGAAGAGGAGGGGGTGTTGCAGCTGCCACCTGCGTGGCCCTCTCGTGTCTGTCACCCCGGGGAAGCACAGGCAGGATGTCACCATGTGTCACCACGTGCTGGCTCTGGGTGCTGTCCTGTACACCCCTGCCCAGCGGGCACAGATTCCTTCCCAGCCCTGTGGTTTTACTGGCTCAGCTGTCCTGGGCTGTGGGGAGCAGGGCTGGGTGGCCACACAGGGCACCCCTGTGCCCAGCTCCAGCACTGGTGGCACCCACAGGCATCCAGGGCCACTGTCAGGGGCCTGAGCACTGGAGCTGGATGTGTGTCCCAGTGTGACTGCCCACAGACTCAGGGATGCCACTGGTGCCCCCATGGCAGTACCTACGTGCCCACACCACTCCATCCCAGAGCCCAGACAAACCTCCCTCTCCTCCACCTGCCCCCTCTGCTCACGGGGATGGCCCTGCTCAGAGGGTCAGCAGCCAGAGCAGACCAGGAGAGCCATGAGAAGGGCTCTGTCCCTCCAGCAGGACACAGGGGTGCCCCAACAGGCTGAGCTGATCCATGGCCTGGACTCCAGCAGCACACACAGGTCACACAGGGGATCTGTGGGATTCTCTCCTTGCTTTGGTGCAGCTTCCATGGCCCTGCTCATTCTCTGTTGAGCTCGGTGATTTCCGTGGGTACTCCACTCTGTTTCCAGGTTTGTGTGCTCACATTTCCCTCATCCCAGCTCAAGAGGGGGCAATAGATGGGGGCAGAGCTGGGCAGGCAGGTGCAACCACAGGCAGCTTTCCACAGACCCCAAAGGAGCAGCATGGCACCAGCAGCCCCAGCAGATAGGGCTCCCAGGGCTGCACCCTGCCCCTGTACGAGGGAGGATGGAGGATGCAGCCACCAGTGGCACTGAGCACTCCCCAGCCTGGCCCTGCTGGCCCTGCCAAACAAAGCCCCTGCACTCCCCGTGAGCCTCAGACCATCCTCCTGCCCCGTGAGAGGCCACCGGGGCTGCTGAGCAGGCTCCAGCCATGGCCATTTTGGGCTGTGAGACACTGCATCAATTAGGATCATACTGATGAAGTGGCAGGGGGAGCAAGGCCTCCCCCAGCCCTGCTCGCTCCTGCCCACAACCAGCAGCTCCCCAGAGCAGAAATCCAGGCCAGACTGCGCCCTGCCCTCCTGCCACGCCGCTCTGCCGGCGCCAGGCTGCTGTGGACAGCTCTCAGACACTGCCCCGGGCTCACAAACATCCCACAGTGACCCACATTGTCACCAC
The DNA here is from genome assembly GCA_013400435.1 of Pycnonotus jocosus. Lineage (NCBI taxonomy): Eukaryota > Metazoa > Chordata > Aves > Passeriformes > Pycnonotidae > Pycnonotus > Pycnonotus jocosus. The sequence continues at coordinate 96,842 of VWYP01001517.1, read as the reverse complement.
CTCGTCACCACAAGCAGCCAGCCTGGCCCTGACAGCTCAGTGTGACGCTGCCTGGGGACAGGCGCTGGGACAGGGGGGCACATGGACGGAGGCACCGCTGGTTGGGCTCAGGAAGGAGCCCTGCACTGCTCTGGCTTCCTCAGATTTAAACCAGCACCTTGCAAACCTGCTGATGGCTCCAACCAAGGCACAAGGACTCGTAGTGTCCCCTCCAGGAGAGCAGGTGCCCACACAGGGCAGGGACTGCACCTGGAGAGGAGCCCAGGAGACACAGAGGAGTCCATGGACCACACCACCATGGCCTTCCCATGCCTGCCTGGGGGTAGAAATGAGCTCCAAAGCTCTGTCAGCAGCATGGAGGAGGCCAGGAGGGCTGAGAGTGACCCTGTCCCCACACAGCATGGGCACCTGCACCTTCTCTACACCCTGTGGCCCTTCCCTTGGTCACCCCAAGTCAGCTGCATTTCTTACAGATGGGTCTTAGACCAGACCAAGGTGATGAGCGGGAATTTACTCATCCCACACAATCCCAGAATGGTTTGGGTTGGAAGGGACCTCAAAGCCCATCTCATTCCACCCCCTGTCATGGGCAGACACATCTTCCACTAGACCAGGATGCTCCAAGTCCCATCTAGGCTGGCCTTGGACACTTCCAGAGATGTTATGGTACCATGGCCACCGTGCCCCACCAGCAGGAAGCACTCCTTGCTTCCCTGAAGAACAGCCTCAGGGAATTTGCAGAGGTAACAGCTCCTGCCCCACATAGGGATGTGCAGACACAAGCCAGATCAGCCCTCACAGGACGCCTCTCTTGTTCTGGCCAGTTTGCTCTACAGGACCTTCATCTATCAGGACTTGAATAAATCTCCTAAAGAGAAATACTGCTGAGAATTTGGGCTGGAATTTTCCCCTGCCAAAGCTCACCATTGCCATGTAACATTAGTCTGTATCCTTGTCAAAAATGGCACCTTCCCACAGTGAGCAGCAGCCCCAGCTGTCCTACCACCCTCTCCCACCTCAAGCCCTTTGCCACATCCATCAGCATCACCAGAGCCCCAAAGCTTTGTCAGTGCCACGACTCTGCAGGGCTCCTGCCAGCATTGGCACTGCCAGATCCAGAGCGCCCCTCATTACAGCACCCAGCTGCTCCCCTCATCCACAGAGCGCTGCTTCCCACGGGACCACTGAGAGAAAAACCTGCAGGACCCCCCAGCCCTTCCTGTGTGGCCACCTGGGCACGGTGGGGTCGAGGAGCGCCGGGGGAAGATGGAGGGGCCGGGGGAGGATGGAGGGGCCGGGGGGATGGTCCATGCCCCGCCTGTGGCCGGGATGCCTCGCTGCTGGCACTCGCCCCAGGCAGGCCGATTAGCTGATTACAAAGGGGAATGTGTCATTTCAAACACACAATCAGATTTCCCGGCCCTTCTGCCCATAACAAAATGTCTCGTGAAATGGCTCATTCTGTTCTCCCATAGAAACGTGTTTCCCTTCCAAAGCCTGATACGAGGAGAGGAGGTGGAAAAAAAAGGAAAAGGCAAAGCTAAAAATATCATCCGAAAGATACCATGACAGCAACAGATTCACAGGAAAATGAGGTGGGAAGGGGGCTGTGAATGTGTTAAGATCCTGTTTAATCTCTCCCCAGCCACCTAAAAAACGCACCGAAGGCAGAAACGATACCTCAACATTTCCTTTGTGCGAGAGCTGACTCCACCCTGTGTTTTCCTCTCCATCTGATGCTCGGGGAAGGATACCAGCAGACATCTCCGCTGCTGCCAGGCAGCGAGGGGCCCCGGCAGTGGGTTAGTAGGAGCAGAGGGAGGAAGGAGCCGGTGGGAGGAACCTGGCAGCAGGGCTGGGCTGTGAATCCCCATTCAGCATCCCTCAGACGCAGGATGCGCTTTACACTGGCGCAGCACCTGCTCCTGCTCCCCAGCCCAGCGCCAGCCCCTCGCCCAGGATCCCAGGAGGGCTCGGGGACACCAACACCCGGCCAGGTGGCCCCAGGGTCCAGTTACGGCTGCTGGGGAGCAGGCTGGGCTGGGAAAGGGGGATGGAGCACATCCCAACCTGCGGCCACATTTGACTGCCACAAAGAGGCCAAGTGTCCAAGTGAAACTGCTGACCTGCTGGCAGCCACGGATCTGCGGCTTCAGCCTCATTTGCCTCGTGTTCAGAGCACAATAGGGTCAGCCCAGCGTGGCCCTGGCGCTGTGATCCCTCCAGCCCGGGGTGCTGAGCAGCTCCTGCTGAGGCAGAGCCAGCCCGGGGCACTGCTGAGCCCCCAGGGAGCCAGGAGGGCCCTGCAGAGGGCAAGACACAGACCATCAGCAGGAGATGGAAAGAAAATCCTCTGCTAGAGATCTATCACCCAGATTTTAAGGCTCTGTCTGCTGCTCCCATTCCTGGGGAGGGTGCATGAGTGGGCTCAGGGCTGTGCACACACCAGTCAGGACACTGACAACGCTGAGCTGCATCCAGAGCCCCCTCAGCTGAGTACTGGGACAAGCAGACATGAGAACTTGTACCAAATCACCCATCCAGAGCTCCAGGATGTCTGTCCCATTCCACACAGTCCCACCACCCCCTGCCCAGTGCAAGGAGGGCAAACCTTGACTCCTGTCCCAGTGGTACCAAACTTCAGCCCATCAGCTCTTCTTAGGACTGGATATTAGGGAGAAATCTTTCCCTGTGAGGGTGGGCAGGCCCTGGCACAGGGTGCCCAGAGAAGCTGTGGCTGGAAGTGTCTAAGGCCAGGCTGGACAGGGCTTGGAGCAACTCAGGATAGCAGAAGGTGTTCCTGCCACGGAGGAGGGTTGGAATGAGATGAACTTTAAGGTCCCCTGCCAACCCAAACCCATGATCCTATGGCTCCACACACCCCAAACAGTTCATCCCCTTGGAGCAAAGCAGGGCAGAGGGAGCAGCTGTCATCCAAGACAGCACAAGGGACATCCAAGGGGCCTGGCACCCTGCTTTGCACCAGGGACACACTGTGTGGGCAGGAGAGCTGCTGCAGGAAGCAGCCACTGCTTCCACACTGGAAAAGGTGGCTGCCCAGATTTCCTCCTCTTCACTTGAAGACACACTTAGGTCCTGGACAACACACAAGCTTTCACCCAAGGGCTGGAAGGAAAGGAAGGCTGGATCTGCAGCCACAGGAAAGCCTTGCAACATGTCCCCATCAAAGGCAGTCTCCTCCCACCACGCTTTCCACCTCCTGTAATCCAGACTAGAGGATGATGAAGGACTGGACCATGAAGCCTGGCCAGCAGCAGTGATGCTCAGCTTTAGAGCCCTGAATGGCACAGGGTGGGGGCTGGAAGGGGTCCCCGAGGGAGGCTGTCCTCCAGCTCACACAGACACAACTCCTTCCAGGCTCAAGGGACAGCACAAGCTCTCAGTGCCTTTGAGTCCAGGCTCAAACCCCACATCCCCCTGCAGCAGGGTCAGGGCCAGCCCCACTGCTCAGCACCACAGACCTGCACAGGCTGTGACAAACCCAAACCTGCTGACTCAGAGGCACTGAGTGCTCTAATGAGAACAATGAGGCACGCAGCCATCGCTGTCACAGCCCCAGCGCCAGCACATTTTTAGGTGCTGTTTGAGAATCAGGTATCTGTGGCTGCACAGGTTTCCCTGCACAGGAGCTCCCAGAACTCAGGGACTGCCACTGTTTCGTGTTTGTCCTTTGGCAGAGGGAGCTTCAGGCTCAGCTCAGACCTCCAAGTGACAGGCACCGCATGAAAGTCTACTACAGCCCGGCCTCGCAGCCGCCCACGCCGCTCTGCCGGAGCCCAGCCCGTACCGAGCCCGTTTGCTCGCGCTCCCCATCGCGTCCCAGCTGTCACCCGGCGCCGGAGCAGCGTGCCCAAGGCAGCAGGGAAACGGCCCAAGTGCACAGCCAGAGAGAATTAAGGCAAAGGACACTCCAGTGATGTCTGTGAGTCTGAGCAGGAAGCTTGGAGTGAGGCCGGGAAGAGCCAAGCCCACCCCCTGCCCTTTAACCGGCAGGTCATTCTCAGCAGCTTCCTAATTTAGAAACCCTAATTAGTTATGGGAAAGATTTCTTCTGTTAGGGACAGAATTAGTCAGGCACCTGACTGGTGTGTGTGTGTCTGGAAGCCTCTCGTAGGAAAGCAGAAGTCCCCAGCAGTGCTGGAGGGAGGGGAAGGCAGGCAGGATGCCCGGAGTGATGCCGGAATCCCCTGCGGGACGAGGGCTCAGTGCTGCCAGCAGAAAGCCTTAATGCAATCCTGTAAACCAATGAGGGATCCAGCTCCTCACCAGGACCAAGGTCATCACCCAGAGCTTAACAGGGAGCTCAGCTGCCTGCGGGAACAAAATTAATTTTTTAAGACTTTCCCCATTCTATGCTGGAGCGACTTCTTCAGCCGAGCCAGCCACCCCTCCTGGCTGCAAAGACCTCACACGCCAGGAGACATCTACCCTGGAAGGTTGGGGTGGTGATGGCAACCATGGCAGCAGCCCAGGGAAGGAGGCCCAGCACTCTCTGTGTCTCCACTGCACAGAAAAGGCACCAAAACCTTCCCCTTTGGCACACCAGGAACACTTTAGCTCAGAAATCCCATACTGGACTTCAAAGATCCTTTATCTAGATGCTTCCTCTTGACCAAAACATCTCCCCTAAGAGTTCTGGAGAATGCTCACATCTCAAAAATTGATAAAAATCAAAAATTCTATGCAGTTCTAGGCACAACATCCAGAAGCAGCCAAAGCAGCAGGGGAAGAACCCCATCCCCTGCCAAAGGTCTCCAGACAGAGACTCTGCACTCCACAGCCCTGCCCAGGGCTCTGTTGGGAACGGCTGCACTGAGGAAAACAATCCCCACGGCACAGAGGTGGTGGGAAGAGGAGAGGAGATGGGAATCCTCCCCTCCCAGAGGGGCTCCCAGCCCACAGGAGGCAGCTACACCCTTGACTCCAAACACAGAGGCCTTCCTTGGGTAAGGAGGGGAGCTGTGGGCCTGCCACAGCTTCCAGAACATGCCCTTCATCCCTGCAGGCAGCAGAGACAGCTCCTCACGGAGAGCACAGCTCTGAGCACCCCGGGGCTCTGTGCCTGCCAAGCCAGACTCTAAACCAACATCATTAAAGAGCATTTAATTCCCTTCTTGCAAGGACCATCACCCAAAGCCAGGCTGCCTCCCCTCAGCTCCAAACTCACCTGATGGCAACAAGGACACACAGCTAAAGGCGACCAGAGCCTCTCTCCAGCCATGGTCCAAGGGGCCTGACACAGCCAGAGCCCTCCCGTGGATGGGGAGACCCACAAGGAACAGACCAGAGTAACAACCTGCTTCCCACACCCCGAGATTTTCTGGAGCAAAAATCCCTTTGGACAAGTGTAGCATGAGAAAGCTGGAGGGAAAGTGCAGCTAAGTGCAGGAAGGAGATGGATGCACGGGCTGGTCTCTCCGGGGATGCTGGAGAAGCCACACCTCATCCACAGCAATGGAGAAGGGGCTGATCAGGAGTCACCTCACACCATCCACAGCTGAATGAAGCACGGCTTTGCCATCGCCTGCAGCACACTGAGACTGCCCAGCCAGCACACCCGGACCATTGTTTGCCCACAGGAGGGTCCCCACCGAGACGGGCTGAGGGCTGGGCACGCCGGAGGGAACAATAACCCGAGAAACAGCCAGAGAAACTGTGATGGGAAATACAGGAACCACTGATGGGGAAAGGGCCCCGCAGGTCCTCTAGTACAATCTCCCGGGTAACCAGCCTATGGAGAAAATGCTGAGCTCAAGGATACCTCCAGAGCCCACCTCCTGCCATATGACGGTACTCCAAAAATAACCACAGAAATATGCGAGGACCCATTCCAAGTTGTTCCTGGCTCTCTCCACATTCTCCCTCTAATGTAAATCGTCTTCCTCAAATCACAGCCCGGCACTTCAATGTGTGCCGCTGCTCGGGGCTACGGATCCCCGGTGATACGGGTGCCGGAGGTCGCCTCATGCCGCCCGCAGCTCTCGGCTGTCGCCTGCCCGCGCTGCGCTGCGCTCCTCGGCGCTGGGA